>JAHFZB010001325.1:5000-11745 GCA_036884735.1 Huso huso | reverse complement strand
CTGCTATGCAAGAGGAGTCTTATTTCCGTCTCCGAAAACACTGATGTAAGTCACAAGACGCGTTTCAAACAACGAACTAATTGTAGCTGACACGGGCAAGAATGAATCTTGGAAATGGTCTCTCCGCGGCCGCGATGCGTTTTAAATAAAAACTACAAATTCAAAACAGTTTAGTGACAAGCCGGTCAGTGAGAGCTCGATAGCGGGCTCGGTCACCGCTCTGCCCGACTCGAGGAGCTCTCTATCCCGTCTTTTCTGTTTAAATGACTGGATTTCTCGTCTTTTCTTTGCTTCGTTTTCTTTTCTTTTCTGTTCTTTTGTTACCTTAATCCTTCGTGCCCCGGCTTCCATTCGGAGTTGCTGCACGACTTTCTGCATGAGGACGAGGTTGCTGCTGGTATTATTAGTGGACATGACGACCGGGAATAAAGCGACCAGGAAAACCCAAACTTTCTCGCCCTCTCGGGGAAAAACACTTGATGGCACCTTTCCAATGTTTTTTTTTATTTTTTACAGTTATGACGATTAGCCTGCTGGCCGATACAACTTTCCCTGGGTTTAATTTTATAACTCACCTGCTGTCTGCAGTTTAACAAACCGCGATATTACGATATTATGTTTAAAATAGGAACGATCGGTGCTTTTGTTTTTTTTAACGTTATTTTCTTGATGTGTAGAGTGTTTGGGGGGGACGGACTTGTCAAACTAAGGGTGTGTCATTGTTGTCCTTCGGTTGCTAATGTAATCATAACAGCGGCGTTTGTCGAGTTGCAGTTAGACACGGGTGCAGTCCATTGTTCTCGTGAAAAGAAAAGCGGAAAGAGAGATCAAGAATTGGATCGCGGAGTTGCATTCTGGGAGTTGTAGTTTTCTTTTCTTGGGTCTTGATCAAGGCTGGCTTCCTGTCTGGCTTCAGCTTGCCCTCAACACTCCAGTTCCGGCGGTGACGCGGGGTCGCGCAGAGGTGAAGGTTGAAGTCATCGAAGAGGCGCGTGATGATGATGCTGCTGCGTACAGTGAGTTTCAATGCAACTTTGTTTTGTACAGCCTAGAATAAAACAGTAACATTTTAATTGAGCCAGATACACACAGCGCTGCATGCAAACCCCGCCCAGATACACACAGCGCTGCATGCAAACCTCGCTGTGCAGGTAGTCGTGTTTGAGTAGCACGTTGTGATAGAACTTGTGACGAGACAGGACGACTGCTAGTTTGGGACCCGAGTTATCCCTTCAAAATAAATGCAACGTGCATACCGTTACTTACTTCACTCGGCAGCGCCGTGGTGTCGAAATGTCATTGCGTTTGTTGAAATGAACGAAGCTGCGTCCCGTGTTAGCTGTGTATACAGAGAAACAGACAGCCAGGCTCTTTTATGTAATGTAATGTAACCCTAGCGACCCTCTGCCAGGCGAGGCGGAGTCCGGAGAACGAGTATGATATTGGAGTAACATTTCTTGGGTGACGTGTGTGAGAAACACGTTTGTTATTTTTTTTTTTTTTTTGTAACAGCGCCGCATACAGAATCCCAAAATCAAAACCTTGCTATTGATTCTAATAATAATAACCTCCTGCTGCTGCACGTAGCAGGTCCGTGCCTGTTCCGGACTGACGGAGCGCTGCGCTGGTTTTAACAGGGAGGTGCCTGTGCGTCTGAGACTGCCCTCGGGGAATCTAAACAAACTGGACAGAGCAAACTCTGGCGCAGTTACAGTGTGCTGCTTTAAAAGCAGGGCTGCACAGCTCTGTCCCTGGAGCTCCAGCTGTACCCCAAATTATAACAGTGTGGCAGAGGAGGAGGTTTGGGCTCTGGACTCTTGAGCATCTTGGGGTTCAATCCCAGGTGGGGAACACTGCTGCTGTTTTTTTAAATGTGATTGACAGATAAATGGGTAATTCAGCTGTGATATCTGTAAAATCCAGTATAATAATGATATGTTTGTAACAATCCTCTGGATAAGGGCGTAGAAATAAATAATAATAATAATAATAATAACATGATCGGGCAGCGCTGATATCTGCGTGGCTGCAATAATGTATTGAATCCACTCTCTCCCTCCCCTCCTCAGAGGCCCCCCCTGCTGCAGGCTGATCAGCCGGATGGTTCCCATCGGAGCAGACGGTAAGGACTTAAACACTGAAAAAAAAAACAAATAACAACCGGGGGATCCACAGGACTTCAAACAGTCACTGCCCCTCCCCAGACCCAGTACCAGCCCCCAGCCCCAGCCCCAGCCCCAGCCCCCTGCCCAGACCCAGCCCAGCCCCAGCCCCTCATTCTTTGAGAGACTAAACACAACAATTGCCCCAAACCCACTCCTCGCCTTTCAGCACAGCTCTTCAAAATGACCAGGGGCCAGTTGACAAGTCTGGTCTGGTGTCAGTTTGCGATGATTGTAGCTGCTTGGGGATCGCAGCACTTGCTCTGATTTTGAGTGTGGGATCTCCTCTCTGCGTGTCTCTGTCAGGGTTCCCAGCGAGCGAGATATCTACTCACGCCTGCTGAGAGAGGATCATCTGTGTGATGGGACCGTGAATGAGAGAGAGGATCATCTGTGGATGGGACGGTGAGTATGAGAGAGGATCATCTGTGTGATGGGACCGGTGACTATGAGAGAGAGATCATCTGTGTGATGGGACCGGTGACTATGAGAGAGGATCATCTGTGTGATGGGACCGTGAGTATGAGAGAGAGGATCATCTGTGTGATGGGACCGTGAGTATGAGAGAGAGGATCATCTGTGTGATGGGACCTGAGTATGAGAGAGAGGATCATCTGTGTGATGGGACAGTGAGTATGAGAGAGAGGATCATCTGTGTGATGGGACTGGTCTGAGAGAGGATCATCTGTGTGATGGGACGGTGAGTTGAGAGAGGATCATCTGTGTGATGGGACCGAGTATGAGAGAGAGGATCATCTGTGTGATGGGACCCCGGTGAGTTTGAGAGGATCATCTGTGTGATGGGACCGTGAGTATGAGAGAGAGAGGATCATCTGTGTGATGGGACCGGTGAGTATGAGAGAGGATCATCTGTGTGATGGGACCGGTGTAGAGAGAGGATCATCTGTGTGATGGGACCGGTGAGTATGAGAGAGGATCATCTGTGTGATGGGACCGTGAGTATGAGAGAGAGGATCATCTGTGTGATGGGACCGTGAGTATGAGAGAGAGGATCATCTGTGTGATGGGACCGTGAGTATGAGAGAGAGGATCATCTGTGTGATGGGACCGGTGAGTATGAGAGAGGATCATCTGTGTGATGGGACCGTGAGTATGAGAGAGAGGATCATCTGTGTGATGGGACCGTGAGTATGAGGAGAGGATCATCTGTGTGATGGGACCGGGTGAGTATGAGAGAGGATCATCTGTGTGATGGGACCGTGAGTATGAGAGAGAGGATCATCTGTGTGATGGGACCGTGAGGAGAGGGATCATCTGTGTGGGGACCGGTGAGGAGAGAGAGGATCATCTGTGTGATGGGACCGTGAGTGCAGAGAGAGGATTTCATCTGTGTGATGGGACCGTGAGTATTTCAGAGAGGATCATCTGTGTGATGGGACCGGTGAGCTCAGTGAGAGAGGATCATTTGATTGGACTCAGTGCAGTAATGCAGATCATCTTTGTCAGTGAGTAATGGACATTTTGATCTCAATTTGATGAGAGAGGATCATCTGTGTGATGGGACCGGCATTTTCATTGAGCTCAGTGTGTAATGGGACATTTCATTGAGCTCAGTGCAGTAATGCATTTCATTGAGCTCAGTGCAGTAATGCATTTCATTGAGCTCAGTGCAGTAATGCATTTCATTTTGCTCAGTGCAGTAATGCATTTCATTTTGCTCAGTGCAGTAATGCATTTCATTTTGCTCAGTGCAGTAATGCATTTCATTGAGCTCAGTGCAGTAATGCATTTCATTTTGCTCAGTGCAGTAATGCATTTCATTTTGCTCAGTGCAGTAACGCTGCCTGTGTCTCTGTGTTGCAGATCGATGATCACGTTGCCAGTCTGGTGATCGCTCAGCTTCTCTTCCTGCAGTCGGAGAGCAACAAGAAACCCATCCACATGTACATCAACAGCCCTGGTGAGAGCCAGAATCCCTGTGTTTCAATCGTGGGGTTTTTAATAGGGACTGGCATTTGATTTTGTATTTTTATTTCTGTATTACTACATGTTGTTTTTAGCTCACACTTTTTTTGATTGTGTTTCTGTAAAGCAATCGTGATGAGATGTGTTTGCATGAAAGGAGCTCCAGAAATACAATGTATTAATATTACTGTGATTTAACTGTGCGACCGGTGTCATTCTCTCCTCCCTCCTGCAGGGGGTGGTGGCGGCAGGGCTGGGCATCTATGACACGATGCAGTACATCTTGAACCCGATCTCTCGTGGCAGTGCGCCGGCCAGGCGGCCAGCATGGGCTCCTGCTCCTCGCCGGCTCCCCAGGCATGAGGCACTCGCTGCCCAACTCCAGGATCATGATTCACCAGCCCTCGGGGACCAGGTGCGAGCAGCACTGGGGAGGGAGGGGCCCCAGTCTCTATTCAGGCTTGGTTAACTTGGCTGCCTTTGCAGGATGGCAGTAAGACTCCCATTGCATAGCAGTTTGATCCATTCCTGGTTTTACTATGAGTTTGTTACCTATACACGCTGTAAAACCTGGCATGGGTGAAACTGCTCTGCAATAGGAGTCTTGCTTCCATCCCTGGTTTTGTATTTCTAAATCCCGTTGTTGTTTTGTTTTTTTGTGATGGATGTCCACGGACTGACTGTCTGTCTTGTTTTATCTCTGTCTCCCTCTGGTGTGCGTTGCTGGTACTGCAGGGCCAGGCCACTGACATTGCAATCCAGGCTGAGGAGATCCTCAAGCTGAAGAAACAGATCAACGTGATCTACGCCAAGCACACGAAGCAGCCCTCGAGGTCATAGGTCAGTGCAGAGCGCTAGCCCAGGGTTTCTAGCCCATGTCTCTGGGGACGGGCCAGCTGAGAGAATTTGAATACCTTCCTGATGTCGAGACAGGCAGTCAGAAAAGGCGAGCGCCCGACCAGCTGAGAGAATTTGAATACTCAGACAGAGATTTAAAGGCAGTTCTCTCTCCGAGACAGGCGAGGGAGCGCCCGCCTCTCCGAGACAGGCCGCCTCTCTCCGAGACAGGCGAGGCCCGCCTCTGAGACAGGCCGCGCCTCCCTCTGAGACAGCGAGCGCTCCCGCCTCTCGAGACAGGCGAGGAGCCTCCTGAGACAGGCGAGCGCTCCCCCGAGACAGGCGAGCGATGAGACAGGCCGTCTCTCCTCCGAGAGACTAAGTAGTTTGTTATTAAATGACGAAAGATAGAAATAGTTCTGGGACTTTTGAGCAGTATTATAAATCACATGTCAGAAATCAGCCAATCACAGCTATGCATTTCACTTACCCAGGACATTATACCCTGCTACTGCTGCAAGCTTCTCCGGCTGCACGCGTCCCGCCCACGACACGGCACCTGCAGGCTACGTGCAGTGCATTCTGGGCTGTGTGGACAGCTGTGTACAAAAGATTCGCATCACTTGGAATTGAGACACAGCATATATATATATATATGAACATCATTTATTTTATTTAACATCGTGTCATCGATGGAAACTACAAAGTGATATCGCAGGTGTCGGCCGGAAGCCAGAACAGCAGCAGAGTGTTGTTTCATGTTGAAATGTCCCGTTTTTCAATGTTTCCAGAGGGGGTGATGGAGCGGGACCGCTACCTGAGCTCCGTGGAGGCGCAGGATTTTGGGATCATCGACAAGGTGCTGGTGCACCCGCGCCGACGGAGAGGAGGCCACAGCTGGTGCAGAAAGAGACGCCCTCAACACCAACATCAAGCAAACCAGAGCCCTGAGCTGAGAGAGAGAGACAGAGAGACAGAGAGACACACACACACACACACCCCGACATCAAGCAAACCAGAGCCCTGAGCTGAGAGAGACAGAGAGAGAGAGACAGAGAGAGAGAGAGAGAGAGAGAGAGACAGAGAGACACACACACACACACACACCGACATCAAGCAAACCAAAGCCCTGAGCTGAGAGAGACAGAGAGAGAGACAGAGAGAGAGAGAGGGAGGGAGAGAGAGAGACAGAGAGACAGAGACACACACACACACTCATAAAGATATGCACGCACACACACACTGATAGAGACACCGACACACACACATCTTCCTTGCTGCCTGACAGCCTGAAGAGACTCTCTCCCTCTCTCTCTCTCTCTCTCACCCCCAGAGTGCAACCAGTTCATTTTCACTGACAGCCCTCCCCTCCCCTAACCCCTCCCCCCTTACCCCTACCGCTACCCCTGTGGGAAAACCATTAAGACCGTGAGTTATTTAAAGCTGATAAGCAGCACAGCCGTCCGGCTGGGAGTCAGGGGCTCGTACAAACACAGTTTAGTAAGAGCTGCATTTCGGAGTTCAGCTTGATTTTGTTGGTTTGTGTCGTTTGTTTATTTTCATTTCGTTTGAAGGAACGCTGTTGTAATAAATCTACAGGCTCCGTTCTGTTTCCACACCGCTGTTGTTGCGCGTCGTTTTTGTCCACCCTGAAGATGGTGCTTGAAAACCTGATGGTGTACAAAGTTCAGTCACAGAGGGGCTTTGACACAATCAATCACTGTAACACTGTGTGTGTGTGTGTGTGTGCGTGCGTGTACTGTGTGTGTGCGTGTGTGTGTGTGTGCTGTGTTTGCGTGGGTAAGCATGGAGACTTATTT
>JAHFZB010001324.1:0-11746 GCA_036884735.1 Huso huso | reverse complement strand
GTGCTTTACAATACTTCCTTATGCTTAACAATACCTCTCTGGCCTTTACAATGATTTACCATACCTATCTGTGCTTTAAAATCCTCCTATGTGCTTTACAATGCTTCCCTATGCTTTACCATAGCTCTCTGACCTTTACAACGATTTATCATACCTTTCTGTGCTCTACAATGCTCTCTATGTTTACATTGTGATTTGCCTCTCTGGCCTTTACAATGATTTACCATACCTATTTGTGCTTTCCAACATTTCCCTGTGCTCAACAATGCTTCACTGTGCTTTCCAATACACTTCTGTTCTCTGCAATGCTTCCCTGTGCATTACTACACGTTTGGACTTTATAATACTTCCCTATGCTTAGCAATACCTCTCTGGCCTTCACAATGCTTTCCCATACCCATCTGTGCTCTACACTGCTTTCATGTGCTTTGCAATGCTTTCATGCGTTCTGCAATGTCTACCAGACCTCTCTATGCTTTACATTGTGCATTGACATGCCTTTGTGCTTTAAAATACTTGCCTATGCTTAGCAATATCTCTTTCTGGCCTTTACAATGATTTACCATACCTATCTGTGCTCTACAGTGCTTCCCTATTCTTTACCAGACCGCTTTGTGCTTTGAATTTCCTCTGTGCTTCAAAAATGGTTACCTATGCATTTTACCATACCTCTGTGCTTTAAAATCCTCCTACTAAACCTCTGTTCTCTACAATGCTTCCCTAAGATTTACCATAGCTCTCTGACCTTTACAACGATTTATCAAACCTTTCTGTGCTCTACAATGCTCTCTATGTTTACATTGTGATTTGCCATAACTTTTTGCTTAATACCTGTGTCTTTAAAATACTTCCCTGTGGTTTGCCATACCACTCTGAACATTACCATACCTATCTGTGCTGTCCTATGCTTTATCATACCTATCTGTGCTTTACAACATTTCCCTGTGCTCTACAATGCTTCCCTGTGCATTACCATACCTTTGTGCTTTTTAATACTTCCTTATGCTTAACAATACACTCTCTGGCCTTTACAATGACTTACCATACCTATCTGTGCTTTACAACATTTCCCTGTGCTCTACAATGCTTCCCTGTGCATTACCATACCTTTATTAGCTTTTATAATTTCCTTATGTTAACAATACCTCTCTGGCCTTTACAATGATTTACCATACCTATCTGTGCTCTACACTGCTTGAATGTGATTTGCAATGCTTTCATGTGATCTGCAATGTCTACCAGACCTCTCTATGTTTTACATTGTTCATTGACATGCCTTTGCGCTTTAAAATACTTCCCTATGCTTGGCAATACCTCTCTGGCCTTCACTGTAACCCATGCCCATCTGTGCTCTACAATGCTCTCTATGCTTACTTTGTGATTTGCAATACCTTTGTGCTTAATGCCTCTGGCTTTAAAATATTTCCCTGTGGGTTGCCATACCACTCTGCGCATTACCATACCCATCTGTGCTGAACTATGCTTTACCATACCTATCTGTGCTTTACAACATTTTCCTGTGCTCTACAATGCTTCACTGTGCTTTACAATACACCTCTGTTCTCAGCAATGCTTCCCTGTGCATTACCATACGTTTGTCCTTTAATACTTCCCTATGCTTAGCAATACCTCTCTGGCCATTACAATGCTGTCCCATACCCATCTGTGCTCTACAATGCTTTCATGTGCTTTACAATGCTTTCCTGTGCTCTGCAATGTCTACCAGACCTCTCTATGCTTTACATTGTGCATTGACATGCCTTTGCGCTTTAAAATACTTGCCTATGCTTAGCAATAACTCTTTCTGGCCTTTACAATGATTTACCATACTAATCTGTGCTCTACAGTGCTTCCCTATTCTTTACCAGACCGCGTTGTGCTTTAAATTGCCTCTGTGCTTCAAAAATGCTTACCTTTGCATTTTACCATTCCTCTGTGCTTTAAAATCCTCCTATGTGCTTTACAATGCTTCCCTATGATTTACCATAGCTCTCTGACCTTTACAACGATTTATCAAACCTTTCTGTGCTCTACAATGCTCTCTATGTTTACATTGTGATTTGCCATACCTGTTTGTTTAATGCCTCTGTCTTTAAAATACTTCCCTGTGGTTTGCCATACCACTCTGAACATTACCATACCTATTTGTGCTGTCCTATGCTTTACCATACCTATCAGTGCTTTACAAGATTTCCCTGTGCTCTACAATGCTTCCCTGTGCATTACCATACCGTTGTGCTTTATAATACTTCTCTATGCTTAGCAATACCTCTCTGGCCTTTACAATGCTTTCCCATACCCATCTGTGCTCTACAATGCTTTCATGTGCTTTGCAATGCTTTCATGTGATCTGCAATGTCTACCAGACCTTTCTATGCTTTACATTGTGCATTGACATGCCTTTGCACTTTAAAATACTTCCCTATGCTTGGCAATACCTCTCTGGCCTTTACAATGATTTACCATACCTATCTGTGCTGTACAATGCTTCCATGTGCTTTGCAATGATTTCTGTGCTCTGCAATGTTTATCAGACCTCTCTATGGTTTATGTTGTGCAATCACATGCCTTTGCGCTTTTAAAATACTTCCTATGGCGGCAATACCTCTCTGGCCTTCACAATGCTTTCCATACCCTGTGTGCTCTACAATGCTCTCTATGCTTACTTTGTGATTTGCAATACCTTTGTGCTTAATGCCTCTGGCTTTAAATTATTTCCCTGTGTTTTGACATACCACTCTGCGCATTACCATACCTATATGTGCTGTCCTATGCTTTTCCATACCTATCTGTGCTTTACAAAATTTCCCTGTGCTCTACAATGCTTCCCTGTGCATTACCATACATTTGTGCTTTATAATACTTCCTTATGCTTAACAATACCTCTCTGGCCTTTACAATGATTTACCATACCTATCTGTGCTCTACAATGCTTTCCTGTGCTCTGCAATGTCTACCAGACCTCTCTATGCTTTACATTGTGCATTGACATGCCTTTGCGCTTTAAAATACTAGCCTATGCTTAGCAATATCTCTTTCTGGCCTTTACAATGATTTACCATACCTATCTGTGCTCTACAGTGCTTCCCTATTCTTTACCAGACCGCTTTGTGCTTTAGAACATTAGAACATAAGAAAGTTTACAAACGAGAGGAGGCCGTTCAGCCCATCTTGCTCGTTTGGTTGTTAGTAGCTTATTGATCCCAGAATCTCATCAAGCAGCTTCTTGAAGGATCCCAGGGTGTCAGCTTCAACAACATTACTGGGAGTTGGTTCCAGACCCTCACAATTCTCTGTGTAAAAGTGCCTCTATTTTCTGTTCTGAATGCCCCTTTATCTAATCTCCATTTATGACCCCTGGTCCTTTTTTTCTTTTTTCAAGTCAATGAAGTCCCCTGGGTTGACACTGTCTATACCTTTTAGGATTTTGAATGCTTGAATCAGATCATGGTCTTCTTTGTTCAAGACTGAATAGATTCAATTCTTTTAGCCTGTATGCATACGACATGCCTTTTAAACCGGGGATAATTCTGGTTTGCTCTTCTTTGCACTCTTTCTAGAGCAGCAATATCCTTTTGTGTAACGAGGTGACCAGAACTGAACACAATATTCTAGGGTGAGGTCTTACTAATGCATTGTAAAGTTTTAACATTACTTCCCTTGATTTAAATTCAACACTTTTCACAATATATCGAGCATCTTGTTAGCCTTTTTTATAGCTTCCCCATTGTCTAGATGAAGACATTTCTGAGGTTAACATAAACTCCTAGGTCTTTTTCATAGTTCCTTCTTCAATTTCACTATCTCCCATATGATATTTATAATGCACATTTTTATTGCCTGCATGCAATACTTTACACTTTTCTCTATTAAATGTCATTTGCCATGTGTCTGTAAATTTTGAATGCTGTCTAGATCATTTTTGAATGACCTTTGCTGCTTCAACAGTGTTTGCCACTCCTCCTATTTTTGTGTCGTCTGCAAATTTAACGAGTTTGCTTACTATACCAGAGTCTAAATCATTAATGTAGATTAGGAATAGCAGAGGACCGAATACTGATCCCTGTGGTACACCACTGGTTACCTCACTCCATTTTGAGGTTTCTCCTCTAATCAGTACTTTCTGTTTTCTACCTGTTAACCACTCCCTAATCCATGTGCATGCATTTCCTTGAATCCCTACTGCGTTCAGTCTGAGAATTAATCTTTTATGCGGAACTTTGTCAAAAGCTTTCTGGAAATCTAAATAGACCATGTCGTATGCTTTGCAGTTATCCATTTTCAATGTTGCATCCTCAAAGAAGTCAAGTAGGTTAGTTAGACATGATCCCTTTCCTAAAACCATGCTGGCTGTCTCCCAGGATATTGTTACCACATGGTAATTTTCCATTTTGGATCTTATTATAGTTTCCATAAGTTTACATATAATAGAAGTCAGGCTTACTGGTCTGTAGTTACCTGGTTCGGTTTTGTCTCCTTTTTTTGGATCGGTATTACGTTTGCTATTTTCCAGTCTGTCAATTTTAACCCTGTGTCAAGAGACTGTTGCATGATCTTGGTTAGCGGTTTGTAAAAAACTTCTTTCATTTCTTTGAGTACTATTGGGAGGATCTCATCTGGCCCAGGTGATTTGTTTATTTTAAGAGCTCCTAGTCCCTTTAACACTTCTGCCTCTGTTATGCTAAAGTTATTTAAAATTGGATAGGAACATGGTCGACATGTGGGGCATGTTGTCCGTGTCCTCCTTGTAAAACCTGTGAAAAGTAATCATTTAATATATTTGCTATTTTTTTTTCATCTATGATTTTGCCATTTGTGTCTCTTAGACATTTAACGTCCTCTTTGAATGTTCTCTTGCTGTTATAATATTGGAAAAACATTTTGGAATTGGTCTTGCATCTGTGCTTCAGAAATGCTTACCTATGCATTTTACCATACCTCTGTGTTTTAAAATCCTCCTATGCGCTTTACAATGCTTCCCTATGCTTTACCATAGCTCTCTGACCTTTACAACGATTTATCATACCTTTCTGTGCTCTACAATACTCTCTATGTTTACATTGTGATTTGCCATACCTGTTTGATTAATGCCTCTGTCTTTAAAATACTTCCCTGTGGTTTGGCATACCACTCTGAACTTTACCATACCTATCTGTGCTGTTCTATGCTTTCCCATACCTATCTGTGCTTTACAACATTTCCCTGTGCTCTGATGCTTCCTGTGCATTACCATACCTTTGTGCTTTATAATACTTCCTTATGCTTAACAATCCCTCTCTGGCCTTTACAATGATTTACCATACCTATCTGTGCTGTACAATGCTTCCATGTGCTTTGCAATGCTTTTCTATGCTCTGCAATGTTTATCAGACCTCTCTATGGTTTATATTGTGCAATCACATGCCCTTTGCGCTTAAAAATACTTCCCTATGCGGCAATACCTCTCTGGCCTTCATGCTTTCCATACCCACCTGGGCTCTACAATGCTCTCTATGCTTACTTTGTGATTTGCCATACCTGTTTGCTTAATGCCTCTGGCTTTAAATATTTCCTGTGGTTTGCCATACTACTCTGCGCATTACCATACCTATCTGTGCTTCACTATGCTTTACCATACCTATCTGTGCTTTACAACATTTCCTGTGCTCTACAATGCTTCACTGTGGCACAATACACCTCTGTTCTCTGCAATGCTTCCTGTGCATTACCATAGATTTGTGCTTTATAATACTTCCCTATTGCTTAACAATACCTCTCTGGCCATTACAATGCTTTCCCATACCCATCTGTGCTCTACAATGCTTTCATGTGCTTTACAATGCTTTCCTGTGCTCTGCAATGTCTACCAAACCTCTCTGCTTTACATTGTGCATTGACATGCCTTTCGCGTTAAAAATACTTCCCTATCCTTAGCAATATCGCTTTCTGGCCTTCCACAATGATTTACCATACCTATCTGTGCTCTACAGTGCTTCCCTATTCTTTACCAGACCGCTTTGTGCTTTAAATTGCCTCTGTGCTTCAAAAATGCTTACCTATGCATTTTACCATACCTCTGTCCTTTAAAATCCTCCCATGTGCTTTACAATGCTTCCATATGCTTTACCATAGCTCTCTGGCCTTTACAATGCTTTACCATATCCATCTGTGCACTACAATGTTTACATGTGCGTTATAATGCTTTCCTGTGCTCTGCAATGTTTTACCAGACCTGTCTTTGCTTACATTGTGCATTGCCATACCTTTGTGCTGTATAATGCCTCTGTGCTTTTAAAATACTTCCCTGTGGTTTTTGCCATACCATTCTGACCCTCACAAGTCTCTGTGTAAAAAGAAAAAAAGTGCTTCCTCTTTCGTGTTCTGAATGCCCCTTTATCTAATCTCCATTTGTGACCCCTGGTCCTTGTTTCTTTTTTTCAGGTCAAAATGGTCCCCTGGGTCTACAGTGTCAATACCTTTTAATTTTACGAACTTGAATCAGATCAACGCGCAGTATTTCTTTGTTCAAGACTGAACAGATTCAATTCTTTGAGCCTGTCTGCATACAACATGGCTTTTAAACCGGAATAATTCTGGTTGCTCTTCTTTGCACTCTTTCTAGAGCAGCAATATCCTTTTTGTAACGAGGTGACCAGAACTGAACACAATATTTGATTTAAATTCAACACTTTTTCACAATATATCCAAGCATCTTGTTGGCCTTATTTTTTTTTATACCTTCCCCACATTGTCTAGATGAAGACATTTCCCAGTCAACATAAACTCCTAGTTCTTTTCATGGTTCCTTCTTCAAATTTCAGTATCTGCCATACGATATTTATAATGCACATTTCTATTGCTGTGTACTTTTCACCATTAAATGTAATTTGCCATGTGTCTGCCCAGTTTTGAATGCTGTCATTATTATTATTTTTGTTTTATTTAGCTTAGGCGCTTTTATCCAAAGCGACTTACAGAGACTAGGGTTTGTGAACTATGCATCAGCTGCAGAGTCACTTAATTCGTCCCCACTCGAAGGCCGGAGCACAAGGAGGTTAAGTGACTTGCTCAGGGTCACACAATGGTAAGTGGTTGAGGTGGGATTTGAACAAGGGACCTCCTGGTTACAAGCCCTTTTCTTTAACCACTGGACCACACAGCCTCTAGATCATTTTGAATGACCTTTGCTGCTGCAGCAGTCTTTGCCACTCCTCCTATTTTTGTGTCGTCTGCAAATTTAACAAGTTTGCTTTATACCAGAATCTAAATCATTGATGTAGATTAGGAATAGCAGAGGACCTAATACTAATCCTGTAGTACACCACTGGTTACCTCGCTCCATTTTGAGGTTTCTCCTAATCAGTACTTTGTTTTCTACATACTTTACAAATGTATCTCTGTGCTTTAAAATGCTTCCGTTGCTTTACCATACCTGTCAGTGCTTTACAATGTATCCCTGTGCTTTACCATAACTTTGTGTTTTACAATGCTTCCCTGTGCTTTACCAGACCCCTCTGTGCTTCACCATAATTTGCTTGATTTGTCGTCCATTTCTGGTATTATGTCTAATGCTGAAAACTAGATTTTAGCAACCCAAAACAATGTAGCACTGAGTTTGTCCCATCTGCTACGCTCAGTACAGCAGGTCACAAAAAACCGGTACAGACGCACTGATAGGCTGATTAAAACCGCTTTTAGAGTATGTATTATTTATTTTAAAATTATATTTCACTGAGGTTTTTTTTGCTAATGTTAGAAATACAAAACGCCCATCTACAAAAAAAAGAAAGATGCGTAGTTTGCGTCGCTTGCGTTGTGCAGTAGTTCACGAGGTTTCTTTCCTCCCCTCACTAACTGAAAAAAAGTGTCCCGATTTTTCACTCTTGCTATCTGGTCCTCTAGGTCAAAATGGCAAAATAAATATGCACACAGGTTTAAGAATTTAGTTTAGTAGAAAGGCTCAAGTGAAAGAAATTAAGACAGCTAGCCAATGCTGACAAATAGTTTAAAATCGCTGTGGTTTGAAGAGGTATGTGAGGTTTCTGGAGTGTCGTGACTTTATAACTGCAAGCCCCGACGCTTTATCCTCTGTAAGGTGAAGAGGAGACGAGGACACTAAGTAGGCAATGGTAACTGACGTACTTTCAATGTATTTAGTAATGTTTAAAATGTGATTGTGTTCTCGCTGGTTCGGCGACGCTGCCAATTTGACTTTTTAAAATGCATTCACTACGAATATATGCAAGTATATTTATTTTCTGTATACTTATAACATTTAAACGGTTTACATGCGAGGTATATAGTGGTTGGGGTGTTCCGTAGACAGTTTTCCATCTTAAATATTTTGGGTACTGAAAAATGAGTGTTTTGAATGTGTACTGTAGCAATGGCGGGCATTGGCGAATTAAGTTGCTTTCAGCTTGCAATTTACCGTGAAATAAATAGGCATTTGATTTCTTACAGAATTTCACACTATGAATTCATACTTTTATCAGCGCTGTGCATTTGGTTACTATGGCAACGCGGTCAACCATATAACGACTTTATCATGATTGGTGTTCGAGTCATGCTACAAATGACCTAGCACAAGGGACTTTTTGACCTGCAAAGAAACAAGGACCAGGGGTCGCAAAATGGAGATTAGATAAAATGGGCATTCAGAACAGAAAGTAGGTGCACTTTTCTACACAGAGAATTGAGGGTCTAGAATCAACTCCCAGTAATGTTGTTGAAGCTGACACCCTGGGATCCTTCAAGAAGCTGCTTGATGAGATTCTGGGATCAATAAGCTACTAACAACCAAACGAGCCAGATGGGCTGAATGGCTCCTCGTTTGTAAACTTTCTTATGTTCTTATCTTCTAATACATATCATTTTGATTGATGATCGCTTGTTGTCAAACGTTATGTTATGCAATAATATTTAACCGTGCATTAGTTAGCATCTTCTGGAGGCAGTGGGGAAAAGGGTAGTAAAGTAAATAAAATGACTTATAGCCTGATCCAGCTTTCTCGAAGAAATGGGAAATGTGTTACTAGCGATGCTAACAACTCCACATATTGCTAATGGCATGGGTACCTTTTAATAATCAACATGATTAATATACACAAAACATTTATGTTGTAATCTAGAAAAATTATAGCGGCCCAGTCAAAAGACAGAGACTTTGGATATTTATAATTGTAAACAGTTGCCTATCGTTTGTGTAGAACAGTCTATGTCTGTGTGTTGGAACTGTGTTAGAGACTGGGTCTGGCTTTAGTCAATCATCAGCGTGCATTGCAGGTTGAGTTTGGGGCTTACGCAGATGTGTGGCGATGGTTGTCGCCTGGTGTGGGAAAAGTGTGTTCTGCAGGGATTGGTCGTTTGTCGCTCTCACATGTTATTGTGGGGGTGTTGGTTGGCTGTGTGGGAGGCGAGAAAGAGGGTGGATAAAAGTAACTGCAAAAGCTCTATTCTGTTGGATCCGGTTTAAACTTATTGTGAAGGAACTGAGCTGGTCAAACAACACATGCAGCAAGGCTGTTTATCTTTGTCCTTTTTGCAGATTTAAGTTAGTCATGCTGATTTTGCAGGGCTGTCCTCATCATAGGTGGAAACATGGGCAAAGCTCCTACAACGCCAGGATTTTCATGTACCTCCTGTGAGGTGCATGCAAGACTCTGAAAAGGAATAAATAATGAGTCAAAATTTTATAAATGTATAATAACTAAAGCATTTAAATGTGTTAGAAATGTGATTGATTACATTGCACATTGTTTTCAAAGTCACACTTAATGTGTACCACAACAAATGCATGGGTCCACAATAAATTGTATCGGTAAATTGTTAAAGGAGAGGAAAAAGTGGTTGAAAACAAAAGCACCAATTAAAATGTATTTACAAGTCAATGTGTGACGCGTTTGGCTTTTAACTTATTTTTGAATTAGCGGTTCTCATAGCAGGGCGCAGAATGTGAGCTATGGGGGGGCGTGAAAAGCTTCAGGAAAAAATAGTTAGATCAAGCGTGTTATGTACTGTATATGTTTGAATGGCTGTGTTTGAATGAAATCCCCACAGTTCTTATTTAAGGGTTTAACGTGGTTTTGGTGCAGGGGTGGGTGTTTGTGAAGCGTGATTGCAGACACCATAAGTGGGTCCCGCTCAAATATCCTTCCCTCTTTGCAGTCACCCTCCTTTCAAAGCACATTCTGTCGCTCTCCACTCCCAGAGCTGCGGACTCCGTCCACTTGTCACCCGTTGGCGCCTCGATCACCATTATGTGGGTGACGTCCACTCGCACACAGACACTCACGCAGGCAGGCAGGCAGGCAGGTCTGCCAGTTAAACAGACATTCATTCACGCACGCAGCGGTACCGCGAAACAGGTACGCGCTTTATATGGTGTCGAACGCGCGTAACTTACTGTTTCATTCCTACAGTCATATATATATATATATATATATATATATATATATATATATATATATATATATATATATTTGTTTTGCTCACATAATCAATTACTAAATCCTGCAAACACTTGTATCTGCCTCAGGCAGTAACGGATGTTATCGAGTTTCGTATTAACTTGAAGGGAGGAAAAGCGGTCTGAATTCTCAATTTGAAAATCACAACATTCTTCTCAGGCGCCGCTTGATTTTCTTGGCCTGCTAAACTCCACCTATGACGTTTTTCGATTTTTTTCATCTGCGCTTTTAGGGCTTTGACAACTTTTTTGTGTCAATCTTACCTTTTCTGATTTGCGTGAACTATTTACACTTATTTAATTTAAATATATTTGCTAAATTCTTTCGAATTTACAGTATTAAATTTTTGTTTTTAATATAGCGGCTAAACATTAAAAAGTTTCCTCAAAGCGCTGTACAGGAGAAAAATAAATGTAAATAAAACAGAATCTTAATTCTTAAAAGGAACACAAGAAATGAATAATACATTGGTATAAATACATTAATAAGAGCGGTAAAAACTTAGGCTAACAATAGGTAACGTTATTATTTCTACTAGCAAATTAAAATATTGGCTATATATATATAAAGTGTAAAGGGATTTAATTACCAACCGCTTCCCTCCAAGTCAGGAACGCCTCTGAGAATTATATTGAGATTTTCTCGAGGCAGAGACTCACGAGACATGCTGAACTGCCTATTTTAAAATAGTTCTTTAAAAGAACCCTTTGACTTGAGAATGAAAACGGTTCTATATGATACCATTGAATGCTGTAAAGAACCATTTTCTCTATGGTGTAGCTACGCCCCTGGACTGATGGTATTCTACCGACGCAAAAAAAAAAAAACCCACACGCAGACCACACCTGAACAGAAGCAGACTTAATTACAGTAATACAGTATTAGGGGATGGGGTAAAAGCCGAACGAGACGGACATTACTTTAATGAATTTAATTGCTTAAAAAACAGCATAAAACGTTAGACATATGAGGGAGAATATTTTAACAAATCAGAACCGATTAATAACGCGCTGTCATTAACCCGTTCCGGGCCAGAACCCTTTTTATCACCAAAAAGCTCCCATAACACTGGGTTCTGAAGGTGCAAAGACGACGAAAATTACACACACAATACAACTAAGTGGGAACAACATAACACTATTGAAAAAAACCCACCGAACCGACCTTTAACTGCTGCCCATTCCGTTGCAATAAACAGCTGTATAGACAAACCGTCGGGAACACGGGGTTCGAAGGAATACAGAGCATGAAAATGATACACACACAATACAACTGGGACATCATAACACTATTGAAAA
>JAHFZB010001323.1:0-11746 GCA_036884735.1 Huso huso | reverse complement strand
GACCTCCCCGTGGCAACTGAAAGTGGCTCGCCAAATGGTCCTCGTCTCCCCAGCACGCTGCACGGACCCCAGCGACCAAGGTGGGGTTCACCGCTCGCCAAACGGTCCCTGACACCTCCCCAGCGATCGCAGAGCCCAAGCGACCTCAAGAGGGGTCCCAGAGGTCACCAAATGGTCCCTGGTCCCTCCCCAGCGCAAGCACTGGGCCCCAGCTACATCGCGGGGTCCGAGGGGCTCAAATGATTCCTGGCACATCCCCAGCACGCACAATGGCCCCAGCGACTTCTGGGGTTCCAGCAGTCAAAGCGTCCCTGGCACATCCCAGTGCACGACGGGCACCAGCGACCAGCCTGCGGGGTCAAAGCAGCTCGCTAAATGGTCTCTGGCACATCCCCAGCACGCCGCATAAGGCCCAAGCGCCCAGCAGGGTCCGGAAGTCTCGCCAGATGTTCCCTGGCACCTCAACAGCACGCACGGAGTCCCAGCGACATCGTGGCGTGGGTCCCAACGGGCCCGCAAATGCTCCCTGGCACATCCCCACCGTCGCTGCGGGCCCCAGCGACTTCGCACGAGGTCAGCGGCTTGCCAAATGGTCCCTACACCTCCCAGCACGCGCGCGGGGCCCAGCGATCCAGCTCAGGGTCCCAGCAGCTTGCCAAATGGTCCCAACCTCCCCTGCAGGCGCGATGGGGCCCAGCGACCCAGCAAGCGTCCCCTCTCCAGGATTGTCCCTGGCCCCTCTCCAGCGCGGACTTGGACCAGCGACCCAGCGCGGGTGCCAGCGATGGCAAATGATTCCTGGCACCCTCCCCAGCACGCCGCACGGGCCCCAGCATTCGTGTGGGGTCCAGCGCCCGCCAGACGGTCCATGACACCTCCCCAGCGATCGCCACGAGCCCAGCGACCTCGCCGCAGGGTGCCACAGGCTCGCCAAATGGTCCCTGAACATCCTCAGCACGCACACGGGCCCCAGCAACATCACCGCCATGGTCCCACTTGGTGCGGGATTAAAGAGGCTTGCCAAATGGTCCCTGGCACCTCCCCAGCATGCACACAGGCCCCAGCGACTTCGTGTGGGGTTCCAGTGGCTCGCCAAATGGTCCCCGGCACTTCCCCAGCTATTACTATTATTATTATTATTATTATTATTATTTATTTTTAGCAGACGCTTATCCAGGCGGACTTACAATCGCAAGTAAATACAAATACATTCAAGTGTTACAATACAAGTAATACAATAAGAGCAAGAAATACAATAATTGTATTGGTCCCTGGCTCCTCCCAGCACGCACACTGGCCCCAGCGACTTCGTGTGTGCGGTTCTAGCGGCTTCGCAAACTGTCCTGCCACCTTCCCAGCACGCACGGGCCCAGCAACACCATCGGGTAACAGCGGCTCGCCAAATGGTGGTCCCTGGCCCTCCCCACGCTGCCAAGACGGGGTCGAGCGACCGCGCGGTGTCGCAGCTGCTCGCCACAGGATACCTGGTACATCCCAGCACGCCGACGGTGACCAGCGACTTGCACGGGGGTCCCAGCGTCACACCAAATGGTCCCTGGCACCTCCCCCAGCACGTGATCAACCCCAGCGACTGCCGGGATCCAAGAGGCTCCCAAACCATCCCTGACACCTCCACAGCGATCAAGACGGGCCACAGCGACCACAAGGGTCAAAATCCCAGGCACCTCCCCAGCGACACAAATGTCTCTGGGTCCCAGCTTGCAGGTCCTGGCACCTCCCCAGCGGGCCCAGCGACCACGGGTCCGAGTCGCCAAATGGTCCCTGCTGTGGCCCCAGCGACTTCCGGTTCAGCGCTCGCCAACTGTCCCTGCCACCTCCCCAGCACGCATCGGGCCCAGCAACAATCGCTGGGTAACAGCGTCGTCAATGGTCCCTGGCCCCTCCTCAGCGCCGCACACTGGGACCAGCGACCAGCTGGGTAACAGCGGCTCGCCAAATGATCCCTGGCACCTCCCAAGGAAAGATTGCCGAGCGACCGCCAAGGTCGCAGCTGCTCGCCAAATGATCCCCTGGCACCTCCCAGCGCCAACATCGGGCCGAGCGACCCCAACGAGGGGTCCCAGCAGCTCGCAAATGGTCCCTGGCACCTCCCAGCACACACATCGGCCCCAGAGACCCGCTGGGTCCAAGCTGCTCGCCAAATGGTCCCTGGTACATCCCTCGGCATCGGCCCAGCGACTCCTAAGGGGTCCCAGCGCGACCCTGTCTCCCACAGCAGGGCCCAGCACGCCGCTGGGTCCCAGCAGTCCAACAGTCCCCATATCCATTAGACGGGCCCCCTGCGACTTTTGTGGGGTCCCATTGGCCTCGAAATGGTCCCTGACACATCTCCAGCTCCCTTTGGGCCCCAGCGACTTCGCTGGGTCCCAGCGGCTTGCCAAATGGTCCCCTGGCACCTCCCAAGCCCAGCACACAGGGCGAAATGACCCCACCCAGGGGTCCCAGCAGCCAAGAATGTTCCCTGGCACCTCCCTGCATGGGCATGGGCCAGCGACACCGCAGCATGGGGCCATGCTGGGTCCCAGCAGGCCACACCAAATAGTCCCTGGCACCTCCTCAGTGCTGCAGACGGGCCCCAGCGACTTTGCTGGTTCCCAGCGGCTTGCTAAATGGTCCTGGCACCTCCCCCAGCACACCACAGGCCCAAGCGACCCAAGACTGGGTCAAAGCGGCTTACAAACGGTCCCGACACCTCCCCAGCGATCGCGAAACCCAAGCGACCTCACGGTGTCCCATGTCATAAATGGTTCCTGACACATCCCAGCACACACCACGGGTCCCAGAGACCAGGCGTGGAGTCTCAGCAGCTCGCAATGATACCTGGTACATCCCCAGCACGTGATTATCGGGCCCAGCGACCCCACGGGTCCGGAGCGGCCCGCCAAATGTTCCCGGCACCTCCTCAGCACGCACGCTGGGCCCAGAGACCCCACGCTGGCCCCAGCGGCTCGCCGAATTGTCCCTGGCACCTCCCCCGCTTGGGCATGGGCCATGCCACATCGCCAGATGGCCACGCTGGGTCCCAGCCACACCAACAGTCCCTGGCACCTCCTGGAAAAGGCACGGGCCGAGCGACCCCACGAGGGGTTCCAGCAGCTCGCAATGTTCCTGGCACCTTCCAGCACGCACGCGGGGCCCCAGAGACCCCACCGCTGGCTCCCAGCGTCACGAATTGTCCCTTGGCACCTCCCCTGCATGGGCATGGGCCCCAGAGACCCCACGCGGGCTCCCAGCGTCCGAATTGTCCCTGGCACCTCCCCCAAGCTTGGGCATGGGCCACAGCGACACGTGGCATGGGGGCCACGTCCCAGCGTCACACCAAATAGTCCCTGGCACCTCCCGAGTGCGTGAACGGGGCCGAGCGACCCCACGAGGGGTTCCAGCAGCTCGCAAATGTTCCCTGGCACCTTCCCAGCACGCACGCGGGCCCCAGAGACCCCACGCGGGCTCCCAGCGGCTCGCCGAATTGTCCCTGGCACCTCCCCTGCATGGGCATGGGCCACAGCGACACCTGGCATGGGCCACGCGGGGTCCCAGCGTCACACCAAATAGTCCCTGGCACCTCCCCAGTGCGCGCACGGGCCCCAGCGACTTTGCGCGGGTTCCCAGCGGCTTGCTAAATGGTCCCTGGCACCTCCCAAGCGCCGCTGAGGCCCAAGCGACCGCGACTGGTCAAAAGCGGCTTGCCAAACGGTCCCTGACACCTCCCCAGCGATCGCAGAACCCAAGCGACCTCGCGCAGTGTCCCAGCGGCTCGCCAAATGGTTCCTGACACATCCCCAGCACACACACGGGTACCAGAGACCAGGCGTGGAGTCTCAGCAGCTCGCCAAATGATACCTGGCACATCCCCAGCACGCACACGGGGCCCAGCGACCCCGCACGGGGTCCGAGCGGCTCGCCAAATGTTCCCTGGCACCTCCCCAGCACGCACGCGGGCCCCAGAGACCCCACGCGGGCTCCCAGCGGCTCACCCGGTGTCCCTGGCACCTCCCCTGCATGGGCATGGGCCACAGCGACACGTGGCATGGGCCCGCGGGGGTCCCAGCGACACCAGTCCCTGGCACCTCCCAGTGCCAAGACGGGCCCCAGCGACTTTCGCCGGGTTCCCAGAGGCTTGCTAAATGGTCCCTGGCACCTCCCCAGCACACACACAGTTCCCCATAGACCCCGCCAAGAGGGGTCCAAGCAGCTCGCCAAATGGTCCATGGCACATCCCCAGCGCAAGCACTGGGCCCAACGACCAAGGCAAGGTCCCAGCGACCAAAATGGTCCCTGGCACCTCCCAGTGTGCACATCGACCCCGGCGATATCGCGTTTGTCCAAGCGGCTTACCAAACTGTCTCTGGCACCTCACCAGCACGCAAAATTTAGCGACAGCCGTGGTGTTCCAGCAGCTCGCAAATGGTCCTGGCACATCCCCAGCACGCACATCGGGCCCAGCCACCCAGCGCGGGGTCCCAGCGGATCGCCAAATGATCCCTGGCACCTCATCAGCACGCACACGGGCCACAGCAACCCCACGCGGGGTCCGAGCAGTTCGCAACGCGTCCCTGACACCTCCTCAGCCCAGCGACCTTGCGCGGGTATCAGAGGCTCACCAAATGGTCCCTGACTCATCCCCAGCACGCACATCGGCGCCAACGAACCAAGACGGGTCCCAGCGGCTCGCCAAATTGTCCCTGGGACCTCCCAGCACGCTGGCCCCAAATAACAGCGTGGGTTCCAGCGTCCCGCCAAACTGTCCCTGACACCTCCCCAGCCCCAGCGACCTTGCGCAGGGTCCCAGAGGCACGTCAAATGTTCCCTGGCACCTCCCTAGGGCGTGCACGAGGCCCAGCGACCCCGCACGGGGTCCCAGCGGATCGCCAAATGATCCCTGGCACCTCATCAGCACACATACGGGTCACAGCGACCCAGCGGGGTGCCAGTGGCTGGCCAAATGATCCCTGGCACATCACGAGTACGCACATGGGCCCCAAAGACCAGGCGTGGAGTCTCAGCAGCTCGCCAAATGGTCCCTGGCACCTCCCAGTGCGCACACGAACCCCAGCGTCTTTGCACGTGGTCCCAGTGGCTCGCAAATGGTTCCTGACACATCCCCAGCACGCCGCCAGGCCACAGCGACTTCCGCGGGTCCCAGCAGCTCGCAAATGGTCCCTGGAACATCCCCAGCGTGCGCACGGACCCCAGCGACCAGGCATGGAGTCTCAGCAGCTCGTCAAATGGTCCCTGGCACCTCCCCAGCAATCGCACGGGCCCCATCGACCAGGCGTGGAGTCCCAGCGGCTCACCAAAGGTCCTGGCACCTCCCAAAGTGCATACGTGGACCAAACGACCTCACGAGGGTCCCAGAGTCACAACAAATGGTCCCTGGCATCTCCCAGCGGGCGCGCGGTCCCAGAGATTCACAAATGGTCCCTGCACATCCCCAGCGGGTGCACGGGCCCAGCAAACCCCTCGGGATCCCAGCAGCTTGCCAAATGATCCCTGGCACCTACCCAGCACACACATCGGCCCCAGAGACGCCGCGCCGGGTCCCAGAAGTCGCCAAACGGTCATTGGCACTTCCTCAACGCAGGCATCGGTCCCAGCGACCCCGCTGCTGGGGTCCCAGCGGATCGCCAAATGATCCCTGGCACCTCATCAGCACGCACACGGGTCACAGCAACCTCATCTCCGTCCGAGTCGGCCCGCCAAACGGTCCCTGACACCTCCCAGCCCCAGCGACCTTGCGCAGGGTCCCAGAGGCACGCCAAATGTTCCCTGGCACCTCCCAGGGCGCACGAGGCCCAGCGACCCTTGCGGGGTCCCAGCGATCACCAAATGATCCCTGGCATCATCAACAGCACACACACGGCCACAGCGACCACGCTGGTTCCAGTGGCTCGGAAACGATCCCTGGGTACATCAAGAGCACACACCGGGGCCCCCAAAGACCCATGCGGTCCGACCGACCGCCAGATGGTCCCTGGCACCTTCCGCGCGCGAATGGGGCCCAGCCACCCCGGGGTCCCAGCATCTCACAAATGGTCCCTGGCACATCCCCAGCGCACGCATCGGCCCCAACGACTTTGCGCTGGGTCAAAGCGGCTTGCCAAACGGGTCCTAACACCTCCCCAGCGATCGCACGAGCCCCAGCGACCTCACACGCAGTGTCCCAGCGGCTTGCCAAATGGACCCTGGCACCTCCCCAAGACACACACGGACCCAGCGACCAGGCGTGAGTCTCAGCAGCTCGCCAAATGGTCCCTGGCACCTCCCCACTGCAAGACACGAACCCCAGCGTCTTTGCACGTGGGTCCCAGTGGCTCGCAAATGGTTCCTGACACATCCCCAGCACGCCAGAGGCCACAGCGACTTCACGCAGGGTCCCAGCAGCTCGCAAATGGTCCCAGGAACATCCCCAGCGTGCGACGGACCCCAGCGACCAGGCATGGAGACTCAGAAGCTCGTCAAATGGTCCCTGGCACCTCCCAGCGATCGCCGCGGGCCCCATCGACCAGGCGTGGAGTCCCCAGCGGCTCGCCAAAGGTCCCTGGCACCTCCCCAAAGTGTGCACGGACCAGCGACCCCGCGCAGGGTACCAGCGTCACAACAAATGGTCCCTGGCATCTCCCCAGTGGGCGACGTCCCAGAGATTCACAAATGGTCCCTGGCACATCCCCAGCGGGTGCACGGGCCCAGCAAAGCCCCCTCATGGGATCCCAGCAGCTTGCCAAATGTTCCCTGGCACCTACCCAGCACACACATCGGGCCCCAGAGACCCGGGGTCCCAGAAGTCGCCAAACGGTCATTGGCACTTCCCCAACGCAGGCACAGGTCCCAGCGACCACATGGGGGTCCCCAGCGGATAAGCCAAATGATCCCTGGCACCTCATCAGCACGCACACGGTCACAGCAACCCCACGCCGGGTCCGAGCGCCCGCTAAACGGTCCCTGACACCTCCCAGCCCCAGCGACTTTGGGCGCAGGGGTCCCAGAGGCACGCCAAATGTTCCTGGCACCTCCCAGGGCGTGCACGAGGCCCAGCGACCCAAGACGGGTCCCAGCGATCGCCAAATGATCCCCTGGCACCTCATCCACACACACGGGCCACAGCGACACGTTATGGGTGCCAGTGGCTCGCCAAACGACCCTGGCACATCAAGACCACGACACAGGCCCCAAAGACCCCATCCTGCGGTGTCCGACCGGCTCGCCAGATGGTCCCTGGCACCTCCTGCGCGCCGAATGGGGCCCAGCCAATTTCGAGCGGGTCCCAGCACCTCACAAATGGTCCTGGCACATCCTCATAGCGCAGGAGCCCAGCTACTTGGCAGACTAAGCGGCTTACCAAATGTCCATGGCCCCTGCCCCTCCCAGCGGCTCGCCAAATGATACCTGGCACATCCCCAGCACGCACGAACCCCAGCGACCCCGCACAGACGGGGTCCGGAGCAGCTCGCCAAATGTTCTCTGGCACCTTAGCACGCACACGGGACCTCAGCGACATCGCGGGGGTCCCAACCAGCCTGCGCAATGGTCCCTGGCACATCCCCAGCGCACGCAGACAGGCCCAAGCGACTTCGCAGACTGGGTCAGCGCTTGCCAAAACGGTCCCTGACACCTCCCCAGCGATCGCAGAAACCGAAGCAACCTCGCGCAGTGTCCCAGCGGTTCGCCAAATGGTTCCTGACACATCCCCAGCACACACACAGGTCCCAGAGACCAGGCGGGAGTCTCAGCAGCTCGCCAAATGATACCTGGCACATCCCCAGCACGCATTACCGGGCCCAGCGACCCAGACGGGTCCGAGCGCTCGCCAAATGTTCCCTGGAACCTCCCCAGCACGCACATCGGACCCCAGCGACGCCGCGTTGGGTCCCAATGACTCGCAAATGGTCCCTGGCACCTCCTGCATGGGCATGGGCCACAGCGACACGTGGCATGGGCCACGGCGGGTCCCAGCGTCACACCAAATAGTCCCTGGCACCTCCCAGTCTTGGCGCCACGGGCCCCAGCGACTTTGGCGCTGGTTCCCAGAGGCTTAAAAATGGTCCCTGGCACCTCCCAGCACACACACGGTTCCCATAGACCCCGCGCGGGGTCCAAGCAGCTCAAAATGGTCCATGGCATCCCCCAGCGTGCGCACTGGGCCCAACGACCAGCGGGGTCCCAGCGACACACCAAATGGTCCGGCACCTCCCAGTGTGTGCACCACGAACCCCGCGATATCGCGTTGTCCAAGACTTACCAAACTGTCTCTGGCACCTCACCAGCACGCATAGGGGCCCCAGCGACATCGCGTGGTGTTCCAGCAGCTCGCAAATGGTCCCTGGCACATCCCCAGCACGCACACGGGGCCCAGCCACCCCGCGCGGGGTCCCAGCGGATCGCCAAATGATCCCTGGCACCTCATCAGCACGCACACGGGCCACAGCAACCCCACGCGGGGTCCGAGCGGCCCGCCAAACGGTCCCTGACACCTCCTCAGCCCAGCGACCTTGCGCAGGGTATCAGAGGCTCACCAAATGGTCCCTGACTCATCCCCAGCACGCACACGGGCGCCAACGAACCCGCACGGGGTCCCAGCGGCTCGCCAAATTGTCCCTGGGACCTCCCAGCACGCTGCTGGCCCCAACAACTTCTGTGGGGTTCCAGCATCCCGCCAAACTGTCCCTGACACCTCCCCAGCCCCAGCGACCTTGCGCGGGGTCCCAGAGGCACGCCAAATGTTCCTGGCACCTCCCTAGGGCGCAGCGAGGCCCAGCGACCCCGACGGGTCCCAGCGGATCGCCAAATGATCCCTGGCACCTCATCAGCACACATACGGGTCACAGCGACCCCGCTGCTGGGTGCCAGTGGCTGGCCAATGATCCCTGGCACATCACGAAAACGCAATGCATGGGCCCCAAAGACCAGGCGTGGAGTCTCAGCAGCTCGCCAAATGGTCCCTGGCACCTCCCAGTGCGCACACCAACCCCAGCGCCTTTGCACGTGGTCCCAGTGGCTCGCAAATGGTTCCTGACACATCCCCAGCACGCGCACAGGCCACAGCGACTTCACGCAGGGTCCCAGCAGCTCGCAAATGGTCCCTGGAACATCCCCAGCGTGCGCACGGACCCCAGCGACCAGGCATGGAGTCTCAGCAGCTCGTCAAATGGTCCCTGGCACCTCCCCAGCAATCGCACGGGCCCCATCGACCAGGCGTGGAGTCCCAGCGGCTCACCAAAAGGTCCCTGGCACCTCCCCAAAGTGCGCACGTGGACCAGCGACCTCACGCAGGGTCCCAGAGTCACAACAAATGGTCCCTGGCATCTCCCCAGTGGGCGCACGGTCCCAGAGATTCACAAATGGTCCCTGGCACATCCCCAGCGGGTGCACGGGGCCCAGCAAACCCCTCGCGGGATCCCAGCAGCTTGCCAAATGATCCCTGGCACCTCACCCAGCACATCGGCCCCAGAGACCCCGCCGCTGGGTCCCAGAAGTCACCAAACGGGCTTGGCACTTCCAACGCAGGCACGGGTCCCAGCGGCTCGCTGGGTCCCAGCGGATCGCCAATGATCCCTGGCACCTCATCAGCACGCACACGGGTCACAGCACCCTCACCCGTCCCGAGCGGCCCGCCAACGGTCCCTGACACCCCCCAGCCCCAGCGACTTTTGCGCAGGGGTCCCAGAGGCACGCCAAATGTTCCCCACCTCCCCAGGCGTGCACGGCCCAGCGACTCAAGACGGGTCCCAGCGATCGCCAAAATGATCCCTGGCACGCCATCAGCAGCACACGGGCCACAGCGACCACGCGCTGGGTTTCCAGTGGCTCGCTGAACCATCCTGCACATCAAGAGCACACACGGGCCCCAAAGACCCCGGCGGTCCGACCGACTCGCCAGATGGTCCCTGGCACCTTCCGCGCGCTTGAATGGGGCCCAGCCCCCGAGCGGGTCCCAGCATCTCACAAATGGTCCCTGGCACATCCCAAGCGCACGCGGGTCAACGACTTTGCGCTGGGTCAAAGCGGCTTGCCAAACGGTCCCTAACACCTCCCCAGCGATCGCACGAGCCCCAGCGACCTCACGCAGTGTCCCAGCGGCTTGCCAAATGGACCCTGGCACCTCCCCAGCACACACACGGACCCCAGCGACCAGGCGTGGAGTCTCAGCAGCTCGCCAAATGGTCCCTGGCACCTCCCCACCGCTTTGACGAACCCCAGCTGCCTTTTGCACGTGGTCCCAGTGGCTCGCAAATGGTTCCTGACACATCCCCAGCACGCGCACAGGCCTGGCGACTTCACGCAGGGTCCCAGCAGCTCGCAAATGGTCCCAGGAACATCCCCAGCGTGCGCACGGACCCCAGCGACCAGGCATGGAGACTCAGCAGCTCGTCAAATGGTCCCTGGCACCTCCCCAGCGATCGCATCGGCCCCATCGACCAGGCGTGAGTCCCAGCGGCTCGCCAAAGGTCCCTGGCACCTCCCAAAGTGTGCACGGGACCAGCGACCCCCGCAGAGTACCAGCGTCACAACAAATGGTCCCTGGCATCTCCCTCAGTGGGCGCACGGTCCCAGAGATTCTAAATGGTCCCTGGCACATCCCAGCGGGTGCACAGGGCCCAGCAAACCCCTCGCGGGATCCCAGCAGCTTGCCAAATGTTCCCTGGCACCTACCCAGCACACACACGGGCCCCAGAGACCCCACGCGGGGTCCCAGAAGCTCGCCAAACGGTCATTGGCACTTCCCCAACGCAGGCACAGGTCCCAGCGACCCCGCGCGGGGTCCCAGCGGATCGCCAAATGATCCCTGGCACCTCATCAGCACGCACATGGTCACAGCAACCCCACGCCGGGTCCGAAAGGCCCGCCAAACGGTCCCTGACACCTCCCAGCCCCAGCGACCTTGCGAGGGGTCCCAGAGGCACGCCAAATGTTCCCTGGCACCTCCCAGGGCGTGCAATGAGGCCCAGCGACCCCGCACGGGTCCCAGCGGATCGCCAAATGATCCCTGGCACCTCATCCACACACACGGGCCACAGCGACAACGCGCGGGGTGCCAGTGGCTCGCCAAACGACCCCTGGCACATCAAGAGCACGCACACAGGCCCCAAAGACCCCGTGCGGTGTCCGACCGGCTCGCCAGATGGTCCCTGGCACCTCCAAGTCGCGAATGGGGCCCAGCCACCCCAGAGCGGGTCCCAGCACCTCAAAATGGTCCCTGGCACATCCTCATAGCGCAGGAGCCCAGCGACTTCGCGCCGGGCCCCAGCGGCTTACCAAATTGTCCATGGCCCCTGCCCCTCCCAGCGGCTCGCCAAATGATACCTGGCACATCCCCAGCACGCACACGGGCCCAGACCCAAGACGGGTCCGGAGCGGCTCGCCAAATGTTCTCTGGCACCTCCCTAGCACGCACACGGACCTCAGCGACATCAGCAGGGGTCCCAACGACTCGCAAATGGTCCCTGGCACATCCCCAGCGCACGCACAGGCCCAAAGCGACCAAGACTGGGTCAAAGCGGCTTATAAACGGTCCCTGACACCTCCCCAGCGATCGCAGGAACCGAAGCAACCTCGCGCAGTGTCCCAGCGGTTCGCCAAATGGTTCCTGACACATCCCAGCACACACAGGTCCCAGAGACCAGGCGTGAGTCTCAGCAGCTCGCCAAATGATACCTGGCACATCCCCAGCACTACGCATCGGGCCCAGCGACCCCAAGACGGGGTCCCGAGCGGCTCGCCAAATGTTCCC
>JAHFZB010001322.1:0-11819 GCA_036884735.1 Huso huso | reverse complement strand
CATGGGGCTACGTATTGTTGAAACATCGCCTACAAGTGTGGCAGCCGTTTCTACCCCTCAATTTCAAACTGAAAACTGCGCGACAAGATATTGCAATAGAACAGTTTGGATGAAGGTAGGATGTTTTAATTCATCTTCTTAAAATATAGCCTGTTTAAAAATATGACATACACACAAAGCAATTTATTACATTATGTTAGGTTTTCGCCTTAAGTATGAATATTAAGATTTTCTTCTATTAAGTTTTTCTTTTTAAAAATTTTCTAATCAAAACAGTTCTTTATGCTTAATCAATCTATCTCTGTCTGGTTTCGTTGTTCAAACGTGTTGGTTCTTCACATGATGTGCTTTGTTTGCTTACACTGTATCTTTTTGCATGCGTTTTGCTTCTTCACAGTGACCTGAGAGTTTGCATTAAATGTAATTTATAATTGTTTTGCCTTGAAAATCTATCATAAACTTACCAGGGATGTCAGACTCTATACAGAATCATATTTCTTAAGCAATTATTACTAATAGAATATGGGTTGGTTACTCTATTAAATGTATTCATTTTATCAATGATAAGACAGGCTAATAGACACAGGAGGCCTGGCGTTTCTTGAGTTGATGGTTTATAATAGGCGTGGGCTCTCTGGTTGCAACCAATGCCTGGCATTAATAAAATGCAGGTGCCTGGCAGGCTGGTTTATGATGTGCAAAGGTGCCTCTTGATAATAAATCTCATCGAAGCGTATAACAAAGCTTTTCTATTAAGTTTTTTTTAAACTGTAATATTGTGTTAGTTTTCGTTTGTTGGCAGGTGTCTTTGTGATTGAGCAAAATAATTAAGTATGTAATTTTAACTTACCATTGTCATAATTTCATAATGAAATGCCTCCCAAAATGTAAAGGTATAACTTGTTTACTAAGTATAATTATTATTTTGAATAATTATTATGTTTGATCAAATTACTGAATAGTTTATTTAAATCAAGTAAAAGCGACCAAGCTTTTACAAGGTCTTGTGATTTTCCTTCAGTGATCTATCTTGCTGAAAAAAGTTCATGCTACACCATCAGCTAAATTCATGCCAACATGCATAACATTAACTGGTGGCTTTAGAAAGAAATGCTTTAAATTGCCATAGAAATGCCCTGGCATTATTTTTGCACAGTTAAAAGTTGCTTGTTCAGCACTCACCGTTTTTTTTTTTGTCTCAACCAGCTGTTTGCTGTGCTGTGGATACACCAAGCTGGCTGAAGTGGGCTTCCTCCTTTTCTTTCAACAAGAAAGAGGCTTAATAAAAATAAACAGATGAATTGCCAATCTATCTTTCTATCTATCTATTTTTCCATTCTAAGTTGTCTTACACATTCGGGCATCAAAAAAAAAAATGTAACATCTGTAACAAAATTTCTATAAAGAAATCTTAATTGAGATTATACAAATATGTAATGGCATTCTTTTGTAAGTTAAAAGTCGTTTGTTACAACAGTAGTAGCGTTTTTTTTTTGTCTCAGGAGAAGCCTGTGATTTAGGTGTGGGCATCGCAAGCTGGCAGTGAGGCCCATCCTTGACAGGATCGTTGTATTGAGGGCTCAGTCGCCAACAAAGATGTTGCCATTGGAAAGTTTCATGACTTTTAGTTTTCATGGTTTTAAACTTACCAAATGTTGAATTAAAAAAAAAAAGCCTGTAACCAAAACATTAAATTACATCAAATCTGTAACAAAAATCTATATAAAAACAACTCTCATATTAAGTGTATATACAAATATGAATATGAAATACAAAATTACACAAAGCCTCTCAAACTTAAAATTCCGGACCACAAAAGTTTTCCATGTACAAAATAACCAAGGTAGAAAGAGGATCAGCCAAAGAAAGATAGGATTGCAGTCAGAGCAAGTTGGTAACAAAAAAAGGTGTGGAGACAAGTCAATAGAAAACTCAAACTATATTTTACCTGGTGGCTTATGTGTGTACAGGTGCAGGAGTGATCCAGTACTAATCAGGATGACAATTGCAACCACTCAGAAATGTTTTTTGGTTTTTTTGTTTGTTTTTTTAATTAAAATTTAGTCACACCACCTCTTACCCCTGGTTTTCTCCCCAATTTAGTATGCCCAATTATCACCGTCACTTTTTATCACCTTTTTACTGGATGCGCCACTGGGAGCCCCAGAACTGTTTTCTTTTTAATTATAATCCTGGTCTGGTGACCAAACAATTCCATGCAGTACAGAACAATGTAATGCACTGGGATAAATAAAAGGGTTGCAGTCCCAAATAATAACACAGTCAATAGTACACCCACAATACACAAACATGGTCAACGGGTCCCGTGAGTCCTGTAGTGCTGTGGTGCAAATACAATTAATCATGGTAACCGTGAAGTGCTGTCGGGTTGGTGCTGGCCTCTGGCGACAGCTCCACGTGTTTAACAAATCTAAATAACAAGCAACAATTAGAACCAGACAAAACAAACAAAACACTCCGCACATTCTTACAGGTCCTTCGCTCGTTCCTTAACCAAAACAAAGGAACCAATTACGTCGCTTTGTCCCTTCTTGTACAGTCACATGGCCCCTTGGTAAATGATTGCAGCGCTCACTCCAATCCAGCGACTTAGTGTACTGAAGCTCCACCCCTTCTAGATGACCGACTTCCTTTTAACCCTGGGAATTAATTTGTCAGGCCAAACGGTCAGGAACTCTGTTTCGTTACTTAGCCCTCTCACAGGTCAGGAGGAGATTTACCACAAAGATCATTCTATTTTCAACTCTGTCTACCTTTTGGAACAAGACCGCACCCAAACCAACATTAGATGCATCGGTGTGGAGAATGAATCTCTTGTGACATCTGGTGTGGATGATAGAGGGGGCCTGGAAGGTCTTCCAGCAATAGTATCAAATGCTCCTCCTGACATTCTGCAGCCATAATTAAATTTGGTGCACTCTTTTTTTGGGGTCGACTAAAGGGTTAACCACTGTGCGCCTCTGGGATAAAGCGGCGGTAATAACGGCTAATCCCAGTAGGGACCTCATCTGAGTCTTGGTTTTTTAAGATTGCCGTGTTCACCAGCCTGGTTTAGTGACTACAGGTCTCACCCTTCCATTCCCATTAAAATCCCAAATATCGAGAATCTGTTTTGCAAACCGCATTTTCCCAAATTAGCCCGGGTTACCCTTAGACTGAAGGACGGCTGTAATCCTGGCCAAATGCTCGCTGGGTGGAGCTGTAAATAACCACATCATCAATATCGCTGCCGCATATTCGCAATGTGGCGTAAAACCTGGTCCATCAGGCTCTGAAAGGCAAAGCGGGCACACCATGAAGCCCAAGCGGCATGGTTTTAAATGAAACAGCCTTCAGGGGAAATGCGGTTTTCTCTGAACTGCGGGTTAACACTAGAAGGACCAGAGATATACTCATACCTAGAAGCCCTGCTGCTATCTTTCTGATGGCTGTTCAAAACACTGTAAATCGATAATGAAAAAGGAAACAAAGTAATTGTCGGATATAAATTTGTTTACGTCAAAAACATCTGAACAACTGAAGTGTGTGTGTGTGTGTGTGTGTGTATACTGTATATATATATATATTAGCTCAAAGAGCTGCCCAACGTTTCGATATGTTGTACATATCTTTCAAAGGAGCCTGTGTTTGAATCAAAACATTGGAGGTATTATAGGTTTTGACGGCATGACAACTACATTGTTATTGTTTACATTCAAATCCATGATTTATTCTTACATGATGTAATGGTGTTCTATATATTGTGACATCATTTTTACTTCTATCTTTTGAATCTGTATTAATTCTAATTACTACTTTAGGAGTATAAACTTATATTTTATTATATCATACAATGCTGGCTCTGAGGATCAGTCTAAATTTGGGTTCCCCAGTGCATCAGTATGCACAACTTTTAGACGAATTTTGTTTATTTGTTTAAATGTTATATATTTATTGAAACTAATTGTTCATTATTTTCTGTTGGTCCGCTGGCATAAAAGTGTGTTCAGTCTATTTATCCATTTACTTTCTTATTCTTCTATGTCGCATTGTCTAATTTAGCTATTGTTCTAATACTGGCAAACTTTAAGGCATTTGCGTCATGTCCTTGACCATGCTGTACTATTGGTTCATTCATTTTTTTAATTCTAATTAATGAAGGTGGTTCTACGGTTTCCCTTTTTAAATACTTGGAAACCAACATATTTGATTTCATCAAGGTCTAGCAGACCCCAACAACATTGCTATTTTTACAGTAGGTATTAGTTTTTAGTGGATATGTGGTGCCTTATGTTTAATTATATTTTTACGCTTGTCTATGTAAGCACAATTTACATCTACTAGTACATGTTAGGTAGAACCTATTTTAGAAATTATTCTTTTATGTTTACTGTGAACTAAAATATCACTAAATTATTTTCTCTTTGAATGCTACAACAAATTAAGAAATACTTTTAATTTTTCTGAATTATGTAGAAATCCATAAGTGTTTCCAAACTATTTTAGAAATATTGGGCAAAAGTTTAAGAGTAAATCATTATTAATGGGACTTTTTGACCTTTTTTATCTCTATTTTTTATAATCTAGTATTCATCTTTTTTAGTTTATCACTTTTCTTAACTCCATCTCTAATTCTTTTCTTTGGGCCTCTTTTTTAATTTGTTTTTAATGCATTTCTTTGTTTACATAGTCACTTTCTTTTGAGCATATTCTTCATATTCTTATTCCTAGACCCTTTGGGATTGCCCTTTTAGTGTGTGCCTGGATGTGCAGAGGACATGTAAATACTGGTGCATGTCAGTAGGTTTACAGAAGAGGTCAGTCTCAATTGAACCTTCATCAAGTTTTACTATGGTATCTAAAAAATTCTATTTCTTTCCTTGTCCATCGAAGGTCCACCTTAATATACTGTGTTTTCATTTGCCATTTTATGAAACTGAAAAGAATTCTTCTCCATGTGTCCAAACCCAAAAATATCATTTACAAACCGAATGTATTCTAAAGGTTCTCTTTCCGATTTTCTAAGTAATTGTTCTTCCCATTTCCCCATGTATGTACTGGCAAATGCATTCTAATTTAGATCCTATTGCTGTACCATCGTTTTTGTTTGTAATTCTTATCAACAAATGTAAAATAACTGTTTTCTAAAACTATGTTGATCATGTTCAGTACCTCTGCTGTTTTATTGATTTATCTAGTCTGTTATCTAGTGCTTTTTGACAAGCTTCTAAAGTTTCTTCTAAAAGGGACACTTGGGCCTTGCAAAAGTATTCAGACCCTGACCAATTCTCTCATATTACTGAATTACAAATGGTACATTGAAATTTCGTTCTGTTTGATATTTTATTTTAAAACACTTTTCTAACTCAAAATCAATTATTGTAAGGTGACACTGGTTTTATGTTGGGAATTTTTAAGAAAAAAATAAAAAACTGAAATATCTTGCTTATCATAAGTATTCAACCCCCACATTAATATTTGGTAGAATACCTTTCGCTGCAATAACAGCTTTAAGTCTTTTGGAGTAAGTATGTACCAGCTTTGCACACAGTGTCGGATGATTTTGGCCCATTCTTCTTGGCAGATTTGCTCCAGGTTGTTCAGGTTGGTTGGACGACGCTTGTGGACAATAATTTTCAAATAGTGCCACAGATTCTCAATGGGATTGAGATCAGGACTTTGACTGAGCCACACTTGGACATTCACCTTTTTTTGTTCTTGAGCCACTCCAATGTTGTCAGCCTTGTGCTTGGGATCATTGTCCTGTTCCCTTTGGTGAATTTCCTCCCAAGCTTCCTTTTTTAGCGGTTCAAACAGGTTCTCTTCAGTATTTCCTATATTTTACTCCATCCATTCTTCCTTCAATTTTAACAAGATGCAGTCCTGCTGATGAAAATCCCCCACAGCATGATGCTGCCACCACCATACTTCACTGTAGGGATGGGGTGTGTCTTGAGGCATGGGCAGTGTTAGGTTCGCCACACATGGCTTTGAGTTTTGGGCCAAAAGCTCTCTCTTGATCTCATCTGACCACAAAACCTTTTCCCACATCATAGACTGGGTCACTCTCATGCTTTCTGGCAAACTCAGGCGTGCTTTCAGATGGTACTTTTTTTTGAGTAACAGCTTCTTTCTTGCCACCCTCCCTTACAGGCCAGTGTTATAAAGAGCTCTTGATATGGTTGACTGTTGCACCATTACTCCACTCCCAGCCACTGAACTCTGTAGCTCCTTCAAAGTGATTGTTGGCCTCTCTGTGGCTTCTTTCACAAGTCTCCTCCTTGTTTGGGATCTGAGTTTTGAGGGGTGACCTTTTTTCTTGGCTGTGCCTGGGTGGTGTGATGCAGCTTCCACTTCCTGATTATTGATCCAACTGTGCTCACTGGGATATCCAAGCACTTGGATATTATTTTGTACCCTTTCCTAATCTATGCATTTGTATTGCTTTATCTCTAACTTCTGTAGAATGCTCTTTGGTCTTCATTTTCCTTCAGATTCACAGCCTGACCAATGATCCTTCAACAGTGGGGTTTTATCCAGAAAATCTGACAGCAACTTTAATGGTTCACAGGTGGAGGCCAATGGTAAGGTAATTGTGTCCTCGTTAGGGCAATTTCTTTCATCAGTGTAAACTGGGAGCTTCCACAGCACAGGGGTTGAATACTTATGCAAACAAGATATTTCAGTTTTTTATTTTTCTTAAAAATATTTCCCAAACATAAACCAATGTTGGCTGCCAGGCACCTGGGCCCTTTATAAACCAGCTTGCCAGGCTTCTGTGTCTATTAGCCCGTCTTATCATTGATTATCATTAATTTACATTAGAGTAACCAACCTTGTTATTCTATTAGTAATAATTGCTTAAAAATATGATTCTCAGTATAGAGTCTGACACCTGGTAAGTTTATGATAGATTGTTGTATGGTTATATATATATATATTTTTTTTTTCTTCAGGCAAAACAATTATAAATTACATTTAATGCAAACTCTCAGGTCACTGTGAAGAAGCAAAAACGCTATGCTGCAAGATACAGTGTAAGCAACCAAAGCACATCATGTGAAGAATTAACGTATACACGTTTGAACAACGAAACCAGACAGAGAGGAATAGATTAAGCATAAAGAACTGTTTGAATGGAAAACTTTAATTTTTTTAAATAAATCTTAGTAGAAGAAAATATTAATATTCATATTTAAAGCGAAACTAACATAATGTATTAAGATGCTTTTTTTTGTGCATCGCGTCGTATTTTTTAAACAGGCTATGTTTAAGAAGATGAATTAAACATCTACCTTCATCCAAACCTTCAATAAAAGCAAAAAAAAAAAGATACATAATTCCAATTCTGTTTGGAATTGTGGTCCATAAGAATCTTGACAACGTTTCTTATACTGTACCACCTGCAGCAAGTAACAGCAGAATCAGGACCCTTAAATTCAAAACATTTGAGACTGGCAACAAAGCTTCAAGAAGGCTGTCCTTACAAAGGTAACACGAAATTCTCCTGTCAGGACAATGCACTCTGATTGGGTATCATATTATTGTTAATAAAACCATGAATAATCCCTTCCCTACGCAAACCCTAACCTTAAGGTCAGTATCTATACTGCAGTCATTACACATCGGCAATGAATAGCGCTTGTGTTACTTTTAAAAACAGTGACCGGAGGTGCTGACTTCCTCAACTGTCCTGACAGGTACCTTTGTAAGCACTGCTTCAAGAAGGCAGGCGTTTCTGTTGCTGCCTTTTGGTGTATGTGTTCTAATAAAGCTATAATGCAGGGGTCTCAACCCTGGTCCTGGAGAGCCCCTATCCAGCAGGTTTTACAGGTGTCTTTACATCATCAATGGTTAAAGATCTGGAACACCTGTTAATCAGTGGTTCAATTAGTAACAGAAACAAAAACCAGAAGCCCCAGTAGCTCTCCAGGACCAGGGTTGGAACCCCTGCATTATAACTTTTAAAACATACACCAAAAAGGCAGCAACAAAACACCTGCCTTCTTGAGGAATCTCTAAAACCTATCAGGACAGCTGAGGAAATCAGCATCTCCGGTCACTGTTTTAATGTAAAACCTAGCCTAATTCAAATGGAAATTAAAGAACATATTCATTTTTAATACTGTTTTTATGGGAATCTGTGCTTTTTCTAATTACCTGATATTTGGGTCCCGGTGGTGGAGTGTCCGCCCTATTTATTATTATTTGTATTTGTTTTGGTCAGGACCTGATAAAAGCACACGTCTTTTATTATTATTATTGTTTTTTATATTTATATTTAAAAACCCTGTGAGGATGCATGACTGATCAGCTACTGATTATTTAACTAGCTGACAGTCATGCATCTTCCTAAATACCACAGACTGTGGCGAGGGGTAATAAGATAATTAACAGCTAGTTAACCCCTCCAGAGTATAAAACCTGCAGCTGTCCGTGCTGCAGGGTTGGGATGTTTTACAGAGAGAGGAGGTACAGGAGATATAGAGACAGAATATAAAAAACAATAACAAAAGGCATGTTTATCAGCGCCCATAAAACAAAATACAAATAATAATAAATAAATACATAGGGACAGGACACTCCGCCCAGCCCCCTACCCATTAAGTTTTGCCAATTGTATACAGGTGGCCAGTTGCCCTTCCACTCCTCGTCTTTGTTCCAACCCTGTTCTAAATTGTTTAATTGAACCAATTAAACCTCCATCCAGACCCCTAAGTAGTTATTTGTCTCATTTTACCTGTTAAACCTGGAGTGGAATGGCCCTCAGGACCTGATTGGAAACCCTGGCCAATGGCTGGAACTCTGGAACCAATCATAACAATTGCTATCTCATGTAAGTTATGCTATTGCTATTGTTATTATCGGGACCAGTGTAGTAAACACGTCTCATATTCAAATAATTAAGATATATTGCTTATATACATGGATGTTTACTGTTAACTAGTCAGTGACAGGGACATTTCAGAATACAGAATTTAATTACATGTTTTATTATATAGTCAGGCTAAAAAAAAATCTAACATTCTAACTATTTCTGAAATATAATAGGCTTATATTATGCTAAACAATACATTAACCATGGGACACATGCATCAGATATAGTTATTTTTTACAGAAAAGAAAAATAGTTAAACGTGACAAAATGTCCCCAATGTAGGCTTATAATGAAAAACAACACCAGGCGATTATTTTATTAAATGCAATACAAACATTTGTTAAAAATTAAATAACACAAGTATTTGGTACAAGTGTCTGTGCATAAGGGGTGTGTCAGCCCCAGACACGAAACCGCTTTCGCCAGCTGAGTGGATCCACTTTTCGGTGCATTGGGGATCAAATAGTAGATTTATCATTAAAAAATGATATTTGTTTTTGTGCAACGGTGTGGTGTTATTTTGTGATGCGCGTTAAAAGTGGTATGCCATGTACTGCACTTGCCTGGGCATGCACAAATAATTTTAATTCAGAAAACAAAACACCCATCTGAAAGTGCGATGTATTTCACTAAAAACGTTTTTAATTTAAGATTGTCATAAATTAGGCTACATATATAAATGAATCATTTTGATTGTATTTCAAACATATCAGATATCTGTAGGGAAAAATATATCAATATATTTATTTCAGCAATATACTTTTGCAACACAATTCATCCATGTGACGTATAGTTTTTTGTTGTTTTTTTTTCCGTTGCAGTATTAACGCTATCTTGACAATTAGTTCCTCCAGCTCTGTAATATAACCGTTTCTTTCAATGGTTTCCCTTGTAAATAACTGTGATGTACTGCAGTATTCTACAGTATATTTACTGTAACTGACTGTAAAATGTGGTATTTTGTTGTATACTGTTACAGTATACTGCAGTTTGTGTGTGCTACAAACTGTTGTATTATAGTATATACTACATTGTGTACCATAGTACTGTACTATATTATACACTAGTATACACAATAATAATAATAATAATAATAATAATAATAATAATAATAATAATAATAGTAGTAGTAATCTTTATTTATAGAGTGCCTTTCATGCTGCAAGGTTCAAGGCACTTCACACAGGTTAAAATAGAACAACAATTACAAAGACAAAAAAAAAGCACTAACTAACATAAAATGATATATATATATATATATATATATATATATATATATATATGCAAATAAATAAAACAGTTAAAATAATCATGACATAAAATCAGAAGGCTAAATTAAATAAGTCTTAAGCCTTGATTTAGAAGTAGCCACTGTGGGTGACCCTGACATGATCGGGCAGCATGATCGTGCCACCAGCGTCGAGCCCTTGAACACAAAAGGAAACCTCTCCTTTCTTCCTAAGCCTTACCCTGGGACTGCAGAGCAGGCCACTATCAGCTGACCTCAATGCACGCTGAGGCCGTCAGGGAGACAAAAAAAAGGTAATCTGGTGCCACTCCATTAGTGCTTTAAATGTAACAGAATTTTAAAATCAATTTCTGTATTTCACTGGAAGCCAGTGCAGAGATGCCAGCACAGGAGTTATATGTGCTCTCTTTTGTGTTCTAGTGAGAACCCTTGCAGTTGAATTCTGCACAAGCTGCAGCTGTGATGAGGCTTGGCTAGTTAGCCCAGCAAACAGGGCGGTACAGTATCCAGTCTAAAGGAAATAACACACAGGGCATTACAGTATCCAGTCTAGAGGAAATAACACACAGGGCATTACAGTATCCAGTCTAGAGGAAATAACACACAGGGGCATTACAGTATCCAGTCTAGAGGAAATAACACACAGGGTGTTACAGTATCCAGTCTAGAGGAAATAACACACAGGCATTACAGTATCCAGTCTAGAGGAAATAACACAGGGTGTTACAGTATCCAGTCTAGAGGAAATAAAGGCATGGACTACTTTCTCAGCATCAAGTGACAGAAATGATCTAATTTTCACAATATTTCTTAGATGATAAAAAGACACCTTTGTAATCCTTTTTTTTAATATGTGACTCAAAACTTAAAGCAGAGTCAAAGATAACACCCAGATTTCTGAACTTCGGATTTTAAATTTGGAGTTAAGTCACCCAGTCAAGTTGTTGCTGAGAACCTACTATCAAAGGTTAATGCAAGAAATTTTGGGACATCAAATTTTGATGTCAATAGTACACTCAAGTAAGACTGATGTGATAATGTCACCAGGTTTCACATAGATATATAACTGTGTATCATCGCATAGCAGTGAAAATTTACAGCATGCATTTATTACAGTGTGTACCACAGTACTGTAATATATTATACACTGTAGTATCCACAATAGTATATACTACAGTGAGTACCATAGTACTGTACTGTAGCTTTTGGGAGTTTGTATAATGGTACACACAACAGTACCCAATATAGTGCTTCACTATAGTATACACTGTGGGGCTGTATTTTAACAGATAGCTATATACAACCATGCTTTTGTACAGTGTCCTATAGTATTATTGTAGTCCTGTATAAAAGAATGTAGTGAATACTCTAACATACCACAAGGTACAGCAGTACATACTATACTATTCTACAGTAAGTACTATGGTATTTTATAGATTAGTTTGATGTCTGTAAGTATTTACATTCAAAGTATTTACATTTTGCAGTCTGCTGTTTTCAATTTTAAAGGTATTTTAGTGGCTAGCAGAGCATTCTGAGAATACCTGGCTTTTACATAAAGCTTGAGACCACAGTGAAAACAGTTTCTGTTATAAAACTATAATACATAAATAAATAGATACCTGTGGCAATGTGTCCACACCTTGTATAGCGTGGTTTGTTTATATATTCGTGTTGTGTGTAAATGTTGGT
>JAHFZB010001321.1:0-11856 GCA_036884735.1 Huso huso | reverse complement strand
TCGGTGAGCAGTGATTCTGTATTTTCTTTCTGCTGCAAGCTGAAAGAGGGATCAGATATGCTCTTAGCAGCAGTGGATTTCGATCGTGGATAAATCTTCACAGCCACTTGAAAGAGCATGAAAAGGGCAAATCGCACCGTGCCAATATGCAGAGCTGGCGTGAATTAGATGAAAGGCTGAAATCTGGCAAAAAACCATTGATAGTGCCAGTCAGGAATTACAGGCTCTGGAAGTACAGCACTGGAGGGCTGTGTTAAGCAGAATAATTGCCATTGTTTGCCATTTAAGCAGAACGCAACCAGGCGTTAAGAGGACACTCAGAGAAACTTTGAGCCCCATAATGGCAACTTTCTTGGACAGATAGAGCTGATGGCACAGTTTGATCCCATAATGAGCGAACATCTTAGAAGGATTGACAAAAAAGAAATCAAGGATCATTACTTGAGTAACCCTCCTTGAGCAGCTGAACCACATCAAATTGAACATTGCAGACTGTCATGGGCAATCCTACGATAATGGAAGTAATATGATGGGACAAACAAGGGGTCCAGAAAGAGTGCTGGAACTGAACAATAAAGGCAATGTGTGTTCCCTGCAGCAGTCACAGAGCCTGTGGAAGGAAGTGACAACATGACAATATATTATTGTCATGTTGATGACATAGTTCACACCCTAGTCTCTGTAAGTCACCTTGGATAAAGGCGTCTGCTAAATAAACAAATAATAATAATTATTATTTATTTATTAGCAGACACCCTTATTATTATTTATTATTATTTATTTCTTAGCAGACGCCCTTATCCAGGGCGACTTACAATTGTTACAACATATCACATTATACATTATTTCACATTTTACAGATATCACATTATTTTTACATACAATTACCCATTTATACAGTTGGGTTATTACTGGAGCAATCTAGGTAAAGTACCTTGCTCAAGGGTACAGCAGCAGTGCCCACCACCTGGGATTGAACCCACAACTCTCCGGTCAAGAGCCCTAACCACTACTCCACACTGCTGCCCATTTCACTATCTGAAAGCAAGGCTTGTAAACTGGTATTTATGTTAACCTAGTATAGTACCAGATATCCTGTAGCAAAATAAAAAATGTGTTTCTTTCACTTAACAATATTAAAAAAAACCCTGTGTGACGCTCCACAGCACGAGTTTGGAATTGAGGTCTCCCTCAGTGTTTAAAATGAAACCAGCAGAATAAAACTAGTGAAGGAAACAAAGGTACACTTCATTTGAAAGTATGTTTTAACATGATTTCAAAAACATATTGAGAAACCAGTTCATACACAAATGTGGCTTTTTGTTAAAGATTCTGATTTAATATTTGAATCAGTTCATAAAAGTGACCAGTAGATGGCAGAATTTTTACTTTTATTTTTTTCAATGCAGTCCAGCAATCCAGTTTATTCTTGGACATTAATAACACCGCTATTAGATTTCTGTGGTGTAATTATGTTTTTTTCAATATGGTCCTTGTTAGTGTGACATTTCCTTGTTCATTTGTATCAGTCTGAACCCCTTCTATGCATTTCAGCTTCAGCCCTTGGTTCCAAATACAACTACAAACTAAAGGTAACAAACCAGGATTATTATTGTTATTGTTACTGTTTGTACCACCATGACCCTCATTCGATTAAAAAATAAAATACATATTTTAGTAATCAATCTCCAAAGTGTGTTCTAAATGTGTTTCAAAAGCTGCTCCACATGAAGCACCTCTGCAGTGGTGTCATTTTCTGTGACATTAATGTTTTTAAAGTAATGCTGGATTTTGTTTGTTGTTTTCCCATTTCCGCATGCATGACATACCTGTACAGTGCAAACCTGTTTGAGGATCCATTGCTCCTGATCCAATCTAAATAAATCTGCATGCTGTTTGGATTAATAGACTTCTCTTCTCCTAGACAGGCAGCACAAATAGTGGAGCCGAGCAGTAAAGCAATAAGAAAAACACTTCAACAGTTCAGTGTAAAATCAATGCAAACTTTATTAGTGGCTTCTGAATAGTGAAAGGTGTAAAGGTGTTTGATGTAACTTAAAACGTGAGTATCGATGTCTCTTAAGAAACTGCACAGACGCCATTTCTTAATCAGTGTTAAGTTTATTTTCATACATGCAGGAAACCAGTCCAACTATAGAACCGATTACCAGTTGTTACATCTTTTACATGACATTAAATACCCTTCTGCATAGGTGTCTCTCCTCCTCTTTCTCTGATACTTAACCAATAGAAAAGGTACAACACATTATTCTGTTACCATATTTTAATTTTGTGTGTGTGTGTGTGTGTGTAATCTGGTGTGACGACCTCTGAACTCAGTGCATTCTTCAGACCCCTGGTGGTGCCCCAAAAAGGTCCATACATCTGGTTTTTGTCATCTTCCTTGTTCCTATCTCTCCGTTTTGCCTGAGACCCTTTGAGTCCAGTGGCATTATCTCTTATTCTCCCTGTGAACCTTTGGGTCCAACGGCAGTCCTGGGAGCCTTTTTAGCTCCTTTATGCTTTGTATTCCCAAAGTCTTAGAGCCTGGCACCTTCTGGTCCACAGCATTGTTATCTTGTTAGCTTGCAGTCAATGTTGGACAAGAAGCTTGTAGACGCAAGGTCTCTTATCAATTGTTAGCAGTACATGCAATTTGAACCAAACAGTCTGCTATCTGCAATATTAGTCTCTTTTCAGAAAAGAACACCAGTATAGCTCTGCCAGTCCACATGCGTAGCAAACTGCTAATCAATTCTCGATCCATGTTTTCCAAGTGTTCTCTTTTAATAGCATCATCTACACTTCACACTGTCTTATAGAATGCAATTGATACACAATATATAAAGCTTTAAACATTCTATTATAATGGCAGTGCTGATTTATATGTACAGCTCAGACAAAAGTTTAGCATCACCTAGAATTTTAGGATTGAGACAATTAAAAGAAAACATAATTTAGATGCTTTATTTATCATGAAGTATCAATTAAACTACACAATGAGATATATGAAGTCTCCAGGAAGCCATCAGTATACAGTATTCCATGTTAGATTTCAATTTCTCAGCTTTTTAAGACATACAGACAACTGCAAAGCAGTGTAAATTTAATATGTTAACAAGGTAACATTATTCCAGCAGCTTTCATTCGACTATGAAGCAAAATAATTTCATCTTATACGGTGATGCAAAACTTTTGTACACAGCCGTGGTTAAAGCGTATAAGTTTAGGATTCTCAACTCACACCCAAATGCATTAAAACAAAACATATGGACATAGTTTTGATATTTTATTTAACATCATGAAATCAAAAAACTACAAAATTGTACAGCAAAACTCTAGTGAAGCCAAAATACTAACCCTGCATTCATGTTAGATTCCAGAATGTCACAGTTTAATTGTCAGTTTTGTGTTAAGTATATGGAAAACTACAAAGCTGTGTGTAATTCAGTGTTAATGTAACTTATTCAGCAGGTTTCATTCGACTTTATGAAGCAAAATTAGTTCATTCTATAGAGTGAGGCAAAACCTTTGGTCATATATCTGTAGTCTATTTCTAACAGACTTAGCCGTGCTTTTTAATATGAAACGTGAAAATGTCTGTCTAAATTGCAACACAATGCAAAGAGGTTCTAATAATACATTCATAGGAAAAAAAATCAATAAAACAGAGTTCTGTGTATAAGGTTTCTCATCTTCTTATTTGATCTAAAATAGATTCCCTGAGTCGTGGGTCTGGCTTGTTCTCAGCTGCGTCTCCAGTGGGTTCAAAGCCCAGCTCAGGACACTCGAAATGCAGCTGAACTCACACACTGAGAACAAACAGGCAGCAGAGGCCTGAGGCCCACACTCCAGGGCTTACATCTGAGACACTAGCAAAGGAATTCCAGGACACAGAGAAATCCCTTTTCTCATTCATAAACCAGTATGATCAAACCTGCAGCAGCATCTCCCCCTTTGACAAACTTGTATTTTCCAATGTCTCCCTTGGGTTTGTTCAGTTCCACGGCAGATCTCGCTCAGGAATCATTGACAGTTTAAAAATGAAACCTTTACATACAGAGGTAATGGAAACATGTGCCCTTTATATACAGAGATACTGAAAATGTACAGGAAATTCAATTTCAATGAAACCCTTTTCTAAATAGCTAAGCCTGCCTCAGGATGTATCAGGTCTTATCACTCTAATGATAGCATACTGATACAAAATACAAACAAACAAGACATATTTTGCCCAAAAGGAATAAACAGCTAATGGTGATTCCACAAAAGCACCAGCTCTGTTACTGTCAAACAGTCTGAGGCAACTTCATTCTGCAGATTGTTTTAGATCGATGATTCATAAACTGTATAAACTATGAATGTAGTAATGATGGTAATGCTGCTGCAGCATGTAGGTTCTGCAGATCGTTAACACATGCAGAATGTGAACATTGTTTGCTTGCAACCTTTGTTTTGAGTATTATATTTATACAGCTCTAATATTGGTCTGTCACAATAATTGGATACAACAATCTACACATTGCATTTCATCTCATTGCACTGAAGCAGGGCTCCAGTAGACAACAAGCTTGGGGTTTCTCAGTATTTAAACACTCAGCAAAGCAGATTCATTCATTCAAATCATGCAAAACCAAAACAGCTTTGCTCCAGTGCAAAGTTTGCACAACCTAAAATAAAAACAAAAACACAAGGTTGCTTCAGCTTGTGTCTGCACTGGTGCAAGAGCTTAGAGGCCATACTAGTTAGATGAAGCACACTGCTGCCACACCCATGAAGATATTCTTAGTTTTTGGGTGCTTTAAACAATTCACACTTATGTATTGTATACTGTACTCACTGACATTGGAACAGTAATGCCATTTATAGCTCAAATTAAATTTTAAAAATATCATAAATTTATTGGCAGCTGTGTGTAATGTTTGGGTTTATCACACATATAATTGTTCAAAAAAAAAGCAGCATATTTCCACTGTGTCCTTAAAGTAGAGTGACCCTGTAACTGTCCTAAATCCTGACAGCATGATGACTGATTCATTTCCAATTCAGGGGCAGGGTGGAGCTGAATCCCAGGGCTCTCAGTTCATTCTGAAAAATGGGTCTGTCTCCTTCAGTTTGACACGCTCCCCTTCTCAGTGTCTCTGGTTCAGGCTGTGCTCTCCTCCTGGGGACCCCTTCATTTACTGCAGGGTGAGAGAGACACAAGGAATCCGTCAGCTCTCCACACCTCAAACAAGCAGTGGAGAGGTGAGGACTGGGAGGGAGGGAGGTTGGCTCAGTGTGATTTTCGCTTGTGTATATGTAGGCTTCCTAACTGACTGAAGCTCTTACCACATTCAGTGCAGTGATCGGCTTCTCTCAGTGTGAATTTGCTGGTGTTTTTAAGGTCTTAACCTACTGAAGCGTTCCCCACATTCAGTACAGTGACACAGCTTCTCTCAGTGTGAATTGCGTGATGTGCTTTTGGTGCTCCTGACTGACGGAAGCTCTCCCACATTCAGAACAGTAATATGGCTTCTCTCCAGTGTGAATTGGCTGGTGTCTTTTTGGGACTCTAACCCAGTTGAAGCTCTGCCCATTCATTACAGTGATATGCTTCTCTCCTGTGTGAATTCGCTGGTGTGATTTTAAGTGTCCTAATTGACTGAAGCTCTTTCCACATTCAGTGCAGTGACGAGGCTTTTTTCTCCAGTGTGAATTGCTGGTGTGCTTTTAGGCTTCCAATCGACTGAAGCTCACCCCACATTTAGTACAGTGATATGGCTTCTCCAGTGTGAATTGCTGGTGTCTTTTTTAGGTCACCCTAACTGATTAGGCTCTTCCCATTCAGCACAGTGATACGGCTTCTCTCAGTGTGAATTCGCTGATGTATTTTAGGCTTCCTGACACCGTGGCTCACCCCACATTCAGTACAGTGATACGGCTTCTCTCCAGTGTGAATTAGCTGGTGTATTTTTAGGTTTTCTGACTGACTGAAGCTCTTTTCATATCCAGTACATTGATGTGATATCTTTGGCCGGTATATATTTTCTGAACCCTTAAACAACAAGTCAATAGACTCCTCTTCAATGTAGATAGGCTCCAGTTCAGTCTCTTCCTCTTTAATGTGGACAGGCTCCAGTTCAGTCTCTTCTTCTTTAATATGGACAGGCTCCAGTTCAGTCTCTTCCTCTTTAATGTGGACAGGCTGCAGTTCAGTCTCTTCTTTAATGTGGACAGGCTCCAGTTCAGTCTCTTCTTTAATATGGACAGGCTCCAGTTCAGTCTCTTCCTCTTTAATATGGACAGGCTCCAGTTCAGTCTCTTCTTTAATGTGGACAGGCTCCAGTTCAGTCTCTTCCTCTTTAATGGACGACAGGCTCCAGTTCAGGCATTTTCTTGTTTAATGCACAGGTACCAATTCCAGAACCTCCTCCCTGTTTAATGTAAACAGACTCCATTTTTTGCCATTGGCTTTCACCAGAATAAAGCAGTCCTGAAAACAGAAAATAAAATTTTAGTATTATGATCTGTTCTCTTTTGGTGTGTTTGGTTAATTTTATGATTCTGGACCTGAACTGGCATAAGTTTGATCAGATTCAAAGATTCTTATCATTTCAGCCCCCAGTTTACACTTGAGCACAGTCCTAGGGTGGCTTTGACCCTGTATCACACATAGCCCCTGAACTGCAGTGGGTGCCTGATGACATCATATCAACCACCCCTTGCATGAATACATTTCCCCTCCCAGAACACAGAGGCGAAGTGTTTAAATCAACAACAAGTCTGTCATTTGAGTCCCTTGTGTGTTTCTACTCAAGGTGGTCGTTCGTGCCAATTAAGATTTCATTCTGTCATCAGAAATGGAGCAGAGCATTGAAGCGTGCACATGGGACATTTCAAGAAACAGGGGTTATTGTCTACATTTACACATCAATCTGAAACTCTTCTCATATATGAAATGTAAACAGTAAGTCCATGTTTTTCTTATCCATGACAAGTATTCAAGGACACAGAGAAAAGCAGGCAGGTGGCAGAGCGTTCAGCTGAGCCCCACAGTTCTGGAATGATCTGCCTCGATTTGGAAGGAGCACCATCTTGCCTTTTAAATTCAGGATTAAAGTTTTTATATATATCATTTGTTGAGGTAATTTAAAGGGATCATTTTAACATCCTATTTTCTACCGCTTATTTCCATCAGTATTTTTACACTCTGATTCGTATCACTGCTTCTGAAAGTAATTTATTAAATGACTTGTTTAGCTGCTTCACTGCGTGTCATTTAGCTTGGTGGGTGATGCGAGACCAGGAGGAGACAGACACAGACAGTGCCGAGGCATGAATGAATGCGGCTGGTGCGCCAGGGAGGAGACAGACACAGACGGTGCAGAGGCATCGAATGAATACGCTGATGCGCTTCAGGGAGGAGACAGACACAGACAGTGCCGAGGCATGAAATGAATACGCTTGGTGCGCCCAGGAGGAGAGACATGGACAGTGCCGAGACATGAATGAATACGCCTGTGGAGGAGACAGACACAGACAGTGCCGAGGCACGAATGAATACGCTTGATGCGCCAGGGAGGAGAGAGACACAGACAGTGCAGAGGCATGAATGAATACGCTGGTGCGCCAGGGAGAGACAGAGACAGACAGTGCCGAGGGGCATGAATGAATACGCTGGTGCGCTAGAGGAGACAGACAGACAGTGCCGAGGCATGAATGAATACGCTGGCGCGCCCAGGAGGAGACAGACACAGACAGTGCCGAGGCATGAATGAATACGGTGCGCCCAGGAGGAGACAGACACAGACAGTGCTGAGGCACGAATGAATACGCTTAGTGCGCCTGGAGGAGACAGACACAGACAGTGCAGAGACATGAATGAATACGCTGGTGCGCGGGAGGAGACAGACACAGACAGTGCCGAGACATGAATGAATACGCTGGTGCGCCTAGGGAGGACAGACACAGACAGTGCCGAGACATGAATGAATGCGGCTGGTGCGCCAGGGGAGACGACACAGACAGTGCCGGTGGCGGAATGAATACGCTGGTGCGCCAGGAGAGACGAACACAGACAGTGCGAGGCATGAATGAATACGCTTGGTGCGCCAGGGAGGAGACAGACACAGACAGTGCCGAGGCATGAATGAATACGCTGGTGCGCCAGGGAGATGACACAGACAGTGCCGAGGCATGAATGAATACGCTGGTGCGCCCAGGAGGAGGCTGACGCAGACGGTGCCGAGGCATGAATGAATACGCTGGTTAAGCCAGGGGAGACAGACAGACAGTGCAGAGGCATGAATGAATACCGCTGGTGCGCCAGGGGAGGAGACAGACACAGACAGTGCAGAGGCATGAATGAATACGCTTGGTGCTAGGAGGAGACAGACACAAGTGCTGAGGTATGAATGAATACGCTGGGTGTGCAGATTTAATGAAATGAGGTTTAAACAGAAACAAAACACTTTACCAAAAAAAAACAGTGGCAAAAATAAATAGATACAAAAACAGACACGAAACAGTAAACATCACAGGTAACAACTGTTTTCCCTAATATCGAGACTCTTGTCTGGCAGCTCACTCATTCCCGCCTCCTGAACACACACCACACACAGCCACAGCTGTTTGTTTTATGTTGTGGCCGAGGGATTACCTGGCTATCATGACCTAGTTTATCCTCTCTGTCACACTCTGCACGGGTTTTCACGCCATGGGTCACCAGCCAGTCTGTCAATCACCGCTGCTGACCATGCATTCTCACCATTACCTGGATGGGGGCATTTTTTTTTTATTTATTATTTTATAAATTTAGTCGTTGCCAATTATTTTATTACTTTCTCCCAATTTGAATGGCCAATTATTATTTGGCTCAGTCCACCGCTATCACCCCCCGCGCCTGACTCGAGGGCAAAGACGAACACACACTGTCCTCCTGCTGTGCCAGCCGACCGCTTTTTCCACACTGCAGACCTCACCATGCAGTCACCTAAGAGCTACAGTGTTTGAGGACAACGTAGCTCAAGCCCGCAGACGCCCGCCACCACAGGCGCCGCTGGTGCGTGGTGAGCCGAGGACACCCTGGCTGACCTAACCCTCCCTCCCCCGGGCGACGCCGGTTAACTATGTGCCGCCCCCTAGAGCTCCCGTCCTCGGTCGGGTAAAATAGAACAGCCTGACTTGAACTCGCGACGTCCAGACTATAGAGCGATCCTGCACTCCACGAGGAGCAACTTTGCTAGGAGCCCCAGGATGGGGCATTTTAACCCCATCCAGGCTGTAGACAATAACAATAAAAAACAGTGTGTTTTTTAAATACACAAAACAGTACATTTAAATAAGGTAATAATACAACAAAAAAAAATAAATGTGTACACAGGGGCGGGTGTACCTTTGTCACAAGCGCTTTGAGGAGATTTATCGTAAAGGCGCTTATATGAGAAATAAAGATTGATTGATTGATTGCAAGGACAGGCGTTAATAGATTTTCACACAGAAAAATCCGCGACTTTTTTCCTTCAATTCATTAAGCAGTAGCAACTTCTGAAGCCATTAAAATAACTGGGTATATAATAACACAATCATAATATAAAACCGAAACAGTGTGTGTGTAAAAGTGCGTGCAGCGCGGCGCATGCAAAGGCAGGCAAAAGTATATATGCATTGACTATTGATCACCTGTCCTTAAATTTCCGGCTTCATTACATATTGGTGAACTGATGCATCAAATCAGAACCCAGTTTGAAGTCTCCTGTTGCCGGGTTTGCATTAAAACCTTGAGAGTGTGTGAGCTGCACTTTTTAGTGCTAGTACGTAGATTACGCTGTTGTATGCACACACTGCAGGCCTCTCATTCACTGACAAGCCCAACTGAGTAGTTTTGTATTCAGTCGTTTTCTTATTCAGCTGAATTCAGGTTTATGAAAGTGATCACAAACAGCCAGAAGCTTCACAAAAATGTTAAACTATTTCCATATTTAGTAACTCAGGTATTGCCAGTTTTACTCTTTAGTATGTGTGAAGCCCCCCCCTATGTTATATGTTACGTGTTGTGTGTAAATGTTGGTGTATAGTCCTTGGTTAACGGGATATAAACGGGTCTGTGTAACACTGTTTTAAAATGTATATTTGTATTTAGCACGAGGATAGCTGGCACTCGACGCAAGTAAATGTAATATGTGAGCACGCGAATTGCACTTTATTGATTCACGTGCAGTTGTACCGCCGCTAATTCAATTGAATGATTGATTAGCAGTCGAGTCGGTACAACTGCATATATAGATGCATTTTCATTCAGTCGGGGTGGGTGTTCGGTGGTGGAGAACGGAGAGAGAAGGAGAAAAGTAAAACCAAGTAAAGTAAATAAGTATTCTGCTCACCAAATATTTGTTTGTCTAGACCGCTTTGTTTATCTGTTTTATTTTGGCGAAAAGGTCAAGGCCTGTGTTTTCTGTTTGTTCAACCCTTTATTTTCGTTCTGTGTTATCATTAAATGCTGAGCGATCACGCGCTCAGTCACCAAAACCCAAATTTCGTCTGTTTATTTCTGCATCTGGTCTGACACCACCCACTCCGCCGCCTTTTGTGACAGTATGTTATTTAAATGTACATGCAGATGTGTTCCAAAGTGCACTGAAAGAAACATTTCAAAGCATGTTATAAAATGTTGAGGTGGGGAGAGTCACAGGGATTTAAGAATTTAGTGAACCAGTCAAGCTACAAGCCTAGATCCGCCTCTGTATATGAGATTTTTAATACTACATCCTGTTTATCCATTTCACTGTAAAAACAAATATTACAGCTGGCAACTGACAGAAAAATAGCAAAACACAATCCATGTTTCAGTGTTTCACATCTTATGAATCATACAAATACAGGTTATATATCAGTATTAATAATTTATCAATCTTTAACACTAGAACCGCTGGCATGTCAATTTGACGCTACATTTTTAAACAGCTTCAGGTGAAAATGAAAGACAAACTATCGGATACAACTCAAAAGTTTTATTCACGAGCATCATATCTAACATTTGCACAGCAGAAACACCGTATTTAATGGAAACATAAAAAGGATACAGATATTGAACTTGTAAGTGGTTTTAGATATTATGTAGTGTCAAAGTTGCATAAAATATAATAATAATAATAATAACTTTACCATTTTGTACATTATGTGATTTCCCAGCAGGAGAGTGCTTGTGGGGAAACAGCAGCACCTCCATTGTTGTTGGAGAACTTGTTGCCCTTGTTACAGGGCAAATGTCAATTTCTCAAATCAAAACGATTCTGTGACATTGTCTATATATACAAAAATGAATCCCAGGTTTGTTTACATCCAGGAGCTGGGATGTAAACACAGACGCAGTTTCATTGAATTACAGCCAGACCACACCACCTAACATTCCACTGAAATATGCCCATGTGTTGCTAGGAAGGAAGTGGGTGGGGTTTGTATACTAAAAAAAAAAAAAAATACTAGAGTTGTCCCGTAAGTTATACCCCCCCCTACTACCAGTTATTCACTCTGAACAAATGTCACCAATATAAAAACAGTGCTATTTGTACCCGTTATATCACCACCCACCAACTTCCCAAGCCAAGCAAACGAAATATAAGCATTGTGTTTCCTCATTGTAGCGCCTAGCGAAATAATCATGGCCAATTAAACAAAAGTCATGCAGTTATCATTTGACCTGCTTTCCTAATTCGTTGTTAACCGAACGTTCATACCAATGTCAATCAACACCCTGATCCCAAAGCAAAAAACAAAGTACAAATATGAGTCGAACACCCATTTAACACCAGAGCAAAAGAAACAAATCTGCATGTATGCGTCGAAAAATAAGAAAGCAAGTCAAGCAATGTGTGA
>JAHFZB010001320.1:2500-11863 GCA_036884735.1 Huso huso | reverse complement strand
CGAGTTCTTCAGGTATAGATGTATATATAAGGTTTTGTATTGCATCGAGTTCTTCAGTATAGATGTATATGTCATAAAGGGTTTTGGTTATGTAGAGTTCTGTATATATTTAGATATGTAAAAGGTTTGTACTGCATGTAGAGTTCTTCGATATAACTGTATATATGTAAAGGTTTTGGATTGCATGTAGAGTTCTTTCAGTATAGATGTAAATATGTAAAGGTTTTTGTATTGCATGTAGAGTTCTTCAGTGTAGATGTATAGATGTAAGGTTTTGGATTGCATAGAGTTCTTCAGTATAGATGTATATATGTAAGGTTTTTTGTATTGCATGTAGAGTTCTTCAGTATAGATGTATATATGTAAAGGTTTTGTGTTGCATGTAGAGTTCTTCAGTATAGATGTATATATATGTAAAGGTTTTTGGATTGCATGTAGAGTTCTTCAGTATAGATGTATATATGTAAAAGTTTTTGGATTGCATGTAGAGTTCTTCAGTATAGATGTATATATGTAAAGGTTTTTATGTGCATGTAGAGTTCTTCAGTATAGATGTATATATGTAAAGGTTTTTGGATTGCATGTGGGTTCTTCGAGTATAGATGTAAAGGTTTTGTATTGCATGTAGAGTTCTTCGGTATAGATGTATAGATGTAAAAGGTTTTGTATTGGATAGTTCTTCACCTCACTGCTCCTCGATTGCATTGCTCAAAAGGTTTACACCCAATATAAACAACCTACATTTATTCTTCGTTGTGTCTCTATTCTTTGGTTTTTTGTGTGATGCACATTTATTATTAACTTCAATTTCAAAACATTTCTGTACTTTTTACAAGCTGCATAAAAACTCTTGCATCACCATTAACTCACTGGCACTTCATGCAGTCGAATGAGGAAACCCGCTGAATAATGTGGCGTTAACATATTGAATAAAACACCGCTTTTGTAGTTTTCCAGATACTTAACAAAACAAACTGACAAATTAAAATGGGACATTTCAAAATCTAACATGAAATACTACTGTACTGTATTGTATTCCGGTAGACTTTTGCAGTATCATTTTTGTAACTTCTTTTGATTACCGCGATGTTAAATAAAATATCTACATCTTTTTTTTTTTATATATGTCAATCTAAAATTGTTTTTTTGGTGCAAAACATTTGACCTGAGCTGCAGATTTCACTTTGGCTTCAGAACTAGAAACAAGCAGCAATTACAAAAAAATAAAGCCTTTGATAAAAAAATAAAGAGCTCTCTCTCTGCAGGGGCTAAGCCGAATGCAGTCCCAAAACGTTTTTTGGACCTGGAGCTCTGCTTAAACTCAGTATATATGCGTGGCTCTGCCCTGTCCCCTCACCCTATCCTGGCTAGTCGCAGCCCGTGCAGGGGATGTCACTCCAGTCGTCAGTCACTTTTTCTATGTTAAAACTTCCTGTGGAGTGTTTTTTAACGCGTGCTTGGATGTGTTTTTTTGTGACGCCAGATCAGTTTGCAGGCGTCAGGTTTGGAGGAGTTTTGCGGTGATGGGATCTTCACGATTCGAACTACATGTTACCGCGACTGAAATCCGTGAAAAATAAATAAAATAAATACAGCCCGTAGTCACAGCGACATCATCAAGCTGTGATCTAGGTCAGGATAAAAACAGAAAACAGCTTTTTTAAAGGAATTCCAATACAAACCTTCCACACCAATGAGAACAGGAGTAACTTCAGTATGAGAGAACAAACTTTACTCAACATGTAAAAAAAATATATATATATATTTGGTAAGCAGCTTCAAAACAATCAATTAAATAAATAATAATAATAATAATAAAACATTTATAAAAGACAACCAGATACTCAAGTATTTTCTAAAACCGTTTAGACTTTAACAACGTAAAAAAAATAGCCAACAAAAACACACACACAGAAGCACCTGACCCACTAGCTCCGGTGACTGGTGAATATTTTTCGCGTCGTGTGTCTCGCGGGTGCCTCTTGTGCAGGGCAGGGGGCAGGCGACTTCAAGCTTTCCTTCCACCCTGAGCTCTCAATTATTAATTGCTCTAAATTATTTGACAATTGGGCACATTAACACTTCTCTCCCCCGGCCTCTGACAATGTTTCACAGCTCGTTGCACACTTTGAATCAAGGGCACTTTTTTTTTAAACTGTCAATTTAAAAGACCTTGAAAAGAAAGATTCTTATTAAAAAGAGTCATGTAGCAGACGCTTTTGTCCAAAGCGACTTACAGAGACCAGGGGTGAGATGCATCACAATTGCTGCTGCTGGGAGTCACTCCTGAGATGTCGATTGAACAAATAAGTTAAGAAGAATGAAGTGAAACTCAAAGCGCTCAAGTTGGAATGAAAACTGGAGGACTGGAGTTTGATGGCCTCTCTGGTGTGTGTCTCCAGCCGGGGTTACAGGTCCTTGGGGTGAGCAGTGTGTCTCCAGCGGGGTTACAGGTCCTTGGGGTTGGCAGTGTCTCAGCAGCGGGGTTACAGGTCCTTGGGGTTGGCGGTGTGTCTCCAGCGGGTTACAGGTCCCTGGGGTTGGCAGTGTGTCTCCAGCGGGGGTTACAGGTCCTTGGGGTGGTGCCAGTGGGGTTACAGGTCCTGGGGTTGGCGGTGTGTCTCCAGCGGTTACAGGTCCTTAGGGTGGGCGGTGCGTCTCCAGCGGGTTACAGGTCCTTGGGGTTGGCGGTCGTCTCCCAGCGGAGTTAAAGGTCCTTGGGGTTGGCGGTGTAGCGAGCAGCTCCCTCCAGCCCAGCCTGGCCCTGGGGTCCCTTCGAGACTGCAGCTCCCGGTGAGTCAGCATGATGAGCCGGCTGAAAAGGGCCCCCTGCGATGTCAGAGACAGGGGAGGAGAGGAGAGACAGAGAGACACAGAGCAGGCAGTGCGGCTTCACAAAAGCAGCTAGATGTCAAGCGGAGCAAAAGCACAGCATCCACATGAACAGGGAGAGAGAGAACAGGAAGGATCGTAACCAGGCACGGGTGCAAACTGCAGATATCACATAGACAACAGTGTCAGGGAAGATCTTTGTAATGACAGACAGAGGTGACACACAGCGAGAGCGAGTGAAAGGAGCGGCGGTGGCGGTTAATGTCTGAACAAGTTCGCCGCCCGATCTCGCGAGCTCCTCTATGATCCGCACACCAGCTTTCGCTGGGCGTCTGTGAGTCCTGCAGACTGGGACCGGGGCTGGGTATCACCTCCCTGAAGACAGAACACAGGCAGCACTGAAACAGCCAGCCAGCCACTGCAGCTGTAAAGCCAGCCAGCCACTGCAGCTGTAAAGCCAGCCAGCCACTGCAGCTGTAAAGCCAGCCAGGCACTGCAGCTGTAAAGCCAGCCAGTCACTGCAGCTGTAAAGCCAGCCAGTCACTGCAGCTGTAACGCCAGCCAGCCACTGCAGCTGTAAAGCCAGCCAGTCACTAGAGCTGTAACGTCTCCACTGGAGTAGGACACCTAGCATCTAACTGAGACATTTTAGGATTGAAACATCATTTAAAAAAACAAATAAATCAATAAATAAATAAATAAATAAATACACTATTTGAACATCTGTTATTTAACATCATGTAATCAAAGAAACAACAAAACGATATCCTGAAAATAAAAAATTAGACCTGAAGCCATAATATCAGCACAGCAGCATTTCATGTTAGATTTCCAAATGTCACATTTGTCGTCAGTTTTTTAAGCTCAGTACATGGGAAAAAACTAAAGCGGTGTGGTACCTCAATATGTGAGGAACGTAACGTTATTCAGCAGGTTTCATCCGACCACGCAACAAAATGAGTTCGTTCTATGGGGGACCACAGCTGTTATAGAGGCACGGGGGTATCCCCCGGCCTCTGCTGAATGCTTCATTGTAAAACCTTCAGCAGCCTTCTGTTTCAAAAGGCGACGAAAACTAAACGGCTTTCTCACTGGATTTGAGTTTTTTCTTTCAGCGTTTCAATGTTAAAGCGCCTGTGCGGTTGCTTGTCATGGGGTAACAGTGGGAGAATTACCTTCTGAACAAAGGACACAAACACTCCATTGAAACACATTAATGGAGAACAGATATTTGAAAATCCCCCCTCCCTCCCTCCCTCTCCGCTTACCCCCAGTGTGATCTCGTGGAGACTCACGAGTCCCAGATGGAGCCGATGGAGAGAGGCAGCTCCAGGCAGAACCACGGACTCTGTCCCAGGGCCGAGGCCCGGGCCCGGAGAGAGCAGGGAGTCAGGGAGCGCTGCACACACAGAGGAGATTCTTACAGAGAGATAGAGGCTGCCTGGAAACCATGGCAAACTCAGTGCCTATATAATCCTGAGGGAGGAGACTGACTGACTGCTAAAACATCAGGAGAAACATTAATAAGGGACCATGTTAATATGACTCTGACTGACTGATCCGCTGCCCACAGTGGCACGATTCCACTCACCTCATTGGAGCAGTTGTTAAAAACTCAGAGTCCCACTTTCGCTGTGATCCTGCTGGCTCTGTGTGGCCCGTGTCCTCTCTCTCTCCAGACTGGGGCTCCCCGAGCAGCAGCTGGGGTGCGGGGTGGGGTCCCCTCACTCTCCGATCCTGGGCCCGAGGCAGGGTCTCGTCGCCTGCCCCAGCTGCTCCTGGGGCTTCCCTTAGCCCTCCGCCTGGGTCAGATCCAGGGCAGGCTGTCTCGGCACACACTAGCGGTCGGCACCTCCCTCTTCCCCAGCAGCAGCAGCACTGGTGGCAGGCTTGCACCTTGTATGACCAGCGGCAGCCCCCTTAGCCTTCCAGCTGCCACCGCCCCCAGCGTCGCCGAGGTCTTCCATCTCCAGCACGTGGCGGATTCTAGTCCCTCTCTCCAGCACGTACGGGTTCATTTACTACGGCTGCTGGTTTGGGATCTGCCCTGCTGCTGCACTGGATGATGACGTTGATAGTTTGTTGTTCTATGAAAGGTTTATTTTGTCCCCAGTCGCTTCCCTCTCCCTCTCCGCTCTGCGATGTTTTTTAACTCTTCGCCTCGGTTCTGCTCTGTGAATGGCTTTGCTGGGTTTTCTCATGAAATCCTTCTTGCTCATTTTCAGGGCCCCTCCTCACTGCCTGGGATTTGCCTGCCTGCTGCCGATTCCGCGTCTCATTCCAGAGTGGATCGGGATACGCCCAGCGCAGCTCGAGGGGACCAGGGGCGGCAGAGCACGAGGCGCGTGTTGTTCTGGATCCCCGGTTTGGGAAAGCTGCAACCCTTCTCCATCGCGACTCTCGCCCCTGCCTGAGGAGCACCCTTGCAGAGCCTCGAAGATTCTTCTCTCTCTCCGAACGGAGGCTGCTGCTGCTGGCAGGGCAGGGGGCTCTCGGGGTTCCGCAGTGGGATTGTGGGGGTGCAGGCTGAGCCCCAGCTTCGTGCAGGCTCCGCCACCCCCCCTCCCCCTGCAGATGTCGGCTGATGTTTCAGCCTGTGTCTGCAGTCTCAACGTGTTTTACGCTTATTGACTGGGACTGCTTCCCCCCCTCTGTAAACACAGCCTCCGGCTCCCTAATAAAACAGGCTGGCCCTCCTGTGGACTACCAGCAACACACCACCGCCCTGCGTTCTGTACCTTCCAACCCCAGAGGCTTTTAATCCAGGGTCCCGCCCCCCTCGGGATGGGGAGGTGCTCCTGCCCCCCCTCTCCTGCCCCCCCCTTGCTCCGTTACAGTGGGCTGCTGCCTCTCTGGATCTGCCTCCTGTCTCTGCTCTCCCGAAGTGCTGGCTTTGTGGTTGCGGCCCTGCGCTCCCCGTGACTGTGGAGGGTGGTCTCCCCTGCCCCGCCCTTCCCCCTGCCCCCTGTGCTGGTCAGTGGGTATCTCTGAGCGCGGCTGTGGGCTGGGCGACATCATCATCATCATCATCATCCTCATCATCATCGCAGGATGAGCCGCGGTGGAGGAGCGGCCGAGGATATTCTGAAAACACAAACACAGCAGACAGCAGTTCACTAAAACAAGGAAAAGCAACTTCAAAATACATTTTATTACTTAAAAAATAGTCTGAACTGACCCCCTCCTGCCCGCCACCTTCTTGCTTACCCTTCATATGGCTGCCTGCAGTACAGAAAACTAATGCAATTACTGAAATACTGTTTTTTTTGTTACTGGGATCATTATGGTCGATAGTGTCCATCTTTTATTATTAATTATTAATTTAGTGAACACTTTTATCCAAAGTGACTTAGAGACTAGGGGGTGAGCTATGCTTCATCAACAATTGCTGCTGCTGCAGAGTCACTTCAATAGGACCTTGTTTGTTTCACATCTCATCTGAAGGATGTCTGTCTGTCTGTCTGTCACTCTACATGGTGAGCACGATCACTGCTCCTGATTTCACACGGTCTCCACCATCTTGTATCCTGCGCACCTGAGCCTCCTTTCAGGTTGCTTTGGGCTGTAACCCGATACAAACACTTAGTTTAACACCAATGCAATTAGGAGGGATATGTCCTCGTTTGTTGTTAAGGCGTGTTTTCTTTTTGTATATGAGCGTTTTACGAGCCCAAGATGCTGCTCTTCAGTTCTAGCTGCCCTGCCTCAGACAAGCTGTTGTGCAGGGTCCACCGCTTGCGAGTCTCTATAAGCGGGAGCCTGGACGGACCGCTGTTATTACAGAGTCCAGCCGCACAAGTCTCTACAGGAGCCTGGAGACTCGGACCTTCTGTTGTTGCAGAATCCAGCACTTTAAGTCTCTCTCTACAGGCGGGAGCCTCCCAGGACAGCTGTTGTTACAGAGTCCAGCCGCCGCAGTCTCTAGGCGGGAGCCTGGGACGCTGTTATTAGTCCAGCCTTTTGAGTCTCTATGGCGGGGCCTCGGACAGCTGTTATTACAGAGTCCAGCCGCTGAAGTCTCTACAGAAAGTTTTTCCTCCGGACGCGCTGGGATTGTTAAAATCCAGCCTGTAGGAGTCTTTACAAGCAGCCTCCCGGACACTCTGTTATTACAGAAGTCCAGCTTTATTCTCTACAAGCGAGCCTCGGACAGCTGTTATTAATTAGTCCAGCCGCCTGAGTCTTTACAGGCGGGAGCCAGGACCGCAGCCCATTACAGAAGTCAGCCGCTGAGTCCTTATAGGGAAGTAGGAGCCAGAAAGGGTGCTGTTATTACAAGTCAGTAGCGAGTCTTTACAAGTAGGAGCCTCGGGACACGCTGTTATTACAAAGTCCAGCAGCAGTCTCTATAAAAGGGTTAGCCTGGACAGAGCTGTTATTACAGAGACCAGCCAGTGAGTCTTTACAGAAAAAAATAAGCGGACAGCTGTTATTACAGAGTCAACCCAGTCCTGAGTCTTTACAAGCGGGGAGAACCTCGGACCGCTGTTATTACAATAGAGACCAGCAATTAGCGGCGAGTCTTTACAGAAGCGGGGAGCCTCCGGACAAGCTGTTATTACAAGTCAGCCGCCGCGGTCTTTACAAGCGGGAGCCTCAGACACACTTATTATAAAAAGTGTTCATGTATTTGATACAGATGTAAAGTGATTTTTTCTATATGTAAGACAGCAGGAGAGGGTGTTAAAATCCTCCTGTGTAGGATATGTGCGCAGGCACCTTTTTTGTTAGTTGCTCTATTGTTTGATTGTTTTGCTTTATTGTTACTTTGATTTGTTAATTGTTTTTTATTAATTATCCCTGCACCTGGTGCTTATTATTAAATGGGAGCCAGGTGCAGGGTATAAAAGGAAGGAGATCCAGTTTGCTCGGGGCTGCTGAGGAGAAGGAGGCAGAAAGGGTGCTCTGCTTCCAACAGTCGTGTAGTTTGAAGAAGGTGTGTTTTTTAGACTTTGGCGGGTAAACGTCTTAGCCGTCCTGCCCGATAGTAGGGTTCCGTTGTGTCTAATTTGGTGCTTTCGTATAGAGCTAGGAGTTTATTTTGTGTTTTGTTTTTTGTGTTTGTTTTGTGTTTATTAAAAAAAAAAATAAGCGGCGTCAGCTCAAAAAACTCAGTTTCTGGAGTCCTGGGTCTATTTTTCAAAAGGGGGCAAGAACCGTGTGTGGTGCCTGCTAGTTCACAGTATATATTATACAATTATAACAGAATTATAGGGCAGCTGGCTCATTGAGCTAAATATATATTTTATTTAAAGGAGTTAGCCACACTAGCGGCTAGTTCACAGACCCTGATTAGCGCTCAGCGTGGGCTGTGAAACTAGCCGTAAAGGATTTTTGCAAACAAAACAATTCATAGGTCCTCAGGATCAAGGGTACTATTTTATTTTCCCCTTCCCCATTTGAAAAGTTTTACTGGGAAAAAAAACAAAACACACACAACCTTACAAATATATGTAAATGTGGTTCTGATGGTTTAAATGCTAAAACAAACATTACAAACAGAAGGATGAATCTATTAAAAACGTGTATTTACAGCCTGAGTGTTAAAATAATGAATAAATACATTGAAATATGAATAATGAAATGCCTACCTGGGCTATTTCGGTGGGAAGCAGTCCTTCCTCCAGGGCTGAGTTTGTGGCGCCGCCGTCCCCCCTCACTCTCTGACCTGCTTTAGAAAGGATAAGAAAGCTGGGTTAACATGCCCAGATATTAAGAGTTCAGCCGCAGTCAAGTGTAAAAGCATTTTAGAAATGTTCCTAAAAGCATTGTCACATAGATAATGCGTCAAAGTTTCCAGGCGTTAGGTGGCTGCAGAGCCTCCAATGCAGTCACGGTGTGTTTCTCCAGCTGGCTTTGCTGTGTGAGGACCGCGAGACAAAAAACACTCTGAACTTTGATTTGGAAGCTACCGAAACACTTGGAGAAAAAAAACCCACACAGACTGCTGGTATGAATCCATTTTCAGGAGCAGTGGTTTGAACCCTGGTTCCAGGAGCCCTAGTTTGTCTCCTTGTCCGGTACCTCCCTCCGAGCTCCTCTCTCCTCTGCACTGCTCGGGGCAGCGGGTCATCTCACAAGCGCAGTTCCGGCTTGCTGACCACAGGCAGCGCTCTCCTGGTTCCACAGTCCCGAAGCCTTCTTCTGTGTTACTTTCTTTTTCTTTTGTCGTTCCTTTTTAAACACAGCCTGAAATTAAAATAATGAACCCTTTTAGCGAAGGTACAAGGGCGTGCGTGTCCCAACAAATACAAAAAGGTGTTTTTTATTTGCATGAAACAGGGTTTAAAATGTACAGACAGACAGACAGAGTGAGGAAGACAGACAGACAGACAGACAGACAGAGAGACAGAGACAGAGAGAGAGAGACAGAGAGAAGAAGACAGACAGAGAACAGACAGACAGACAGAGAAAAAGACAGAGAGACAAACAGAGACAAACAGAGAGAGACAGACAGACAGACAGACAGACGACAGACAGACAGAGAGAGACAGGTTGATCTGGTTTATCCAAATGTATTTTCTTAGACCT
>JAHFZB010001319.1:0-11922 GCA_036884735.1 Huso huso | reverse complement strand
CCCAACGACATCAGCAGTCAGCGGCTTAACAAGCGGTCCTGGAACCTCCCAACACACGCACAGGGCCCAGCGACCTCAAGACGGGGTCCCAGCGGTCGCCAAATGGTCCCTGGCACCTCCACAGCACGCACGAGTCTGAACTTGTGTGGGGTTCCTGCGGCTCGCCAAATGGTCCCTGGCACATCTCCAGCGCAGACGACGGGTAACCAGCAACTTCGCGCTGGGTCAGCAGCTTGCCAAACGATCCCTGACACCTCCCAGCGATCGCAGAGCCCAAGCGACCTCGCGCAGTGTCCCAGCGGCTCGCCAATGGTCCCTGGCACCTCCCCAGTGTGCCCAGGGGTCCAGCGACCCAGCGGTGTCCCAGACGCTCGCCAAATGATCCCTGGCACATCCCCAGCACGCACCGGGCCCCAGCGACTTGCCACGGGTCCCAGAGGCTCGCCAAATGGTCCATGGCACCTCCACAGCACGCACACGAGACCCAGCGACCCAGCAGCTGGGTCCCAGCGGCCGCCAAATGGTCCCTGGCACCACCCAGTGATTGCACGAGCCCCAGCGACTGTCGTGGGGTCCCAGAGACCGCCAAATGATCCCTGGCACCTCCCCAGCGATCCACACGACCCCAGCAACCTGGCGCGGGGTCCCACAGCTCGCAAATGGTCCGTGGCACATCCCCAGCACGCACGGGCCCAGCAACCGCGTGGGGTCCAGCGGACTGCCAAATGGTCCCTGACACCACCCAGTGTGTGCACGGGCCCCAGTGACCACGCATGGGTCCCAGCCCCGGCCTGCCAAATGATCCCAGCACATCCCAGCGATCGCACGACCCCAGAAACATCGCGCCCAACAGTCCCAAAGGTTCCCCAAATACATCCCTGCATGCACGGGTCCCAGCGACATCGAACGGGTCCCAACAGATCGGCAAATGGTCCCTGGCATCTCCCCAACATTGCACGGACCCCAGACGACGCGCGGGGTCCCAACTGCTCGCAAATGGTCCCTGGCATCAACCAGCGCACGCGGGGCCCCAGCGACGTCGCGTGGGGGTCCAGCGGCTTGCCAAACGGTCCCTGGCACCTCCCCAACACGCGCACAGGGCCCAGCGGCCCGCCGTAGGTCCCAGCTGCTCGCCAAATGGTCCCTGGCACCTCCCCAGAGACGCCGCACAGGCCCCCAGCGACCTCGCGCAGGGGTTCCAGAGGCTCGCCAAATGGTCCCTGGCATCCCCAGCACGCGCACGGGCCCCACCAGCAACGCGCGTAGGGCTCCACAGCTTGCCAAACGTTCCCGATCCACCCTCCCCAGCGATCGAGAGCCTAAAGCGACCTCAGTGTCCCAGTGGCTCGCCAAATTGTCCTGGCACCTCCACAGTGCCGACAGGGTCCAGCGACCAGCCATGGTGTCCCAGACGCTCGCCAAATGATCCTGGCACATCCCCAGCACGCACATCGGGCCCCAGCCACTTTCTGGGATCCCAGAGGCTTGCCAAATAGTCCCTGGCACCTCCCAGCACGCATTAGGGCCCAGCGACCCAGCGGGTCCCAGTACCGCCAAATGGTCCCTGGCACCACCCCAGCACGCGCACGGGCCCCGCGACTATGCGTGGGGTTCTAGCGGCCCGCCAAACGGTCCCTGACACCTCCCCAGCGACCCACACGGACCCAGCGACCTCGCCTTCAGGGGTCCCAGAGGTTCCAAATGGTCCCTGGCACATCCCCAGCACGTGCACGGGCCCAGCAACTTCGCCAAGTCCAGCGGACTGCCAAATGGTCCCTGACACCTCCCCCAGCGATCGCCGCGAGCCCCAAGCTCGCGCGGGGTCCCAGAGGCTCGACAAATGGTCCCTGGTCCTCCCAGCGCAAGCACTGGGCCCCAGTGACATCGCTGGGGTCCCAACTGTTCGCAAATGGTCCCTGGCACATCCACAGCGCCAAGTGCACAGACCCCAGCAAAGCCCGCGTGGTGTCCAATTGGCTGGCCAGATTGTAAATGGCACCTCCCACCAGCACAAACGGGCCCCAGCGGCCCCCAGGTTCCAGAAACGGTCCTGACACCTCCCAAGGGATCGCACAGCTTGACCCAGAGTCCCAAAGGGTGCCAAACCTCCCTGGCACCACAACAGCGCACACGGGCCCCAAACGACTTCGCGTGGGGTTCCAGCGGGTGGCCAAACAGTCCCTGACACCTCCCAGGGATTGCAAGAGCCCAAACGACCTCGCAGTAAAGTCCCAAAGGGTGGCCAAATGGTCCCTGGCACCTCCCCAGCGACACACGGGCCCCAGCTACTTTGCGGCGTGGTTCCAGCGGCCCACCAAACGGTCCCTGACACCTCCCAGGGATCGCACGAGCCCAAACGACCAGCAGAAAGTCCCAAAGGGTGGCCAAATGGTCCCTGGCACCTCCCCACGGACCCCAAGCGCATGGGTCCCAGCTACTTCGAGTCCCTGGTTCCAAGCGCCCACCAAACGGTCCCTGACACCCTCCCCAGAGATCGCCCGAGCCCCAGCGACCTCGCGCAGGGTCCCAGAGGCTCGCCAAATGGTCCCTGGCACATCCCCAGCACCCACATGGACCCCAGCAACATCGCCGGGTCCCAACAGCTCGCAAACAGTCCCTGGCACATCCCCAGTGCATGCACACGGGTCCCAGCGACCGAATCGGGGTCCAGCGGCCCGGCAAACGGTCCCTGACATCTCCCTCATCGATCGCCGCGAGCCCAAACGACCTCGCGTAGGGTCCCAGAGGGTCGCTAAATGGTCCCTGGCACCACAACAGCACGCACACGGGCCCCAGCGCCGCGTGGGGTTCCAGCGGCCCGCCAAATGGTCCCTGACACCTCCCCAGGGATCGCACGAGCCCAAACGACATCGCAAAAGTCCCAAAAGGTGGCCAAATGGTCCCTGGCACCTCCCCAGCTGCACGGGCCCCAGCTACTTTGCGGTGGTTCCAGCGGCTCACCAAATGGTCCCTGGCACCTCCCAGGGATCGCCACGTACCAGAACCCCACGTACGGGTCCCAGAGGGTGGCCAAATGGTCCCCTGGCACCTCCACAGCACGCGCACGGGACCCAGCTACTTTGGCGGTGGTTCCAGCGGCCCACCAAACGGTCCCTGACACCTCCCCAGCGATTGCACGAGCCCCAGCGACCTCGCGCAGGGTGCCAGAGGCTCGCCAAATGATCCCTGGCACATCCCCAGCACCCACACGGACCCCAGCAACATCGCTGGTGTCCCAACAGCTCGCAAATAGTCCCTGCACATCCCCAGTGCATGCACGGGTCCCAGCGACTTCGAACGGGGTCAAAGCGGCTTGGCAAATGGTCCCTGACATCTCCCCAGCGATCGCACGAGCCCCAACGACCTCGCGCAGGGGTCCCAGAGGCTCGCCAAATGGTCCCTGGTCCCTCCAGCGCAACCCCAGCCCCAGTGACATCGGCCCCAGCCCCTGGCACATCCACAGCGCGTGCACAGGGTTTCCAGCTGGCTTGCCAAACGTCCCTGACACCCAGCGACTTGGCGATTCCAGCAGAAACGGTCCCAAGACACCTCGAAGGACGTCCCAGCGGACCTCGGCGAGTCCCAAAATGGTCCCCTGGCACCACAACAGCCGCACCACGGCCCCAACGCTTCGCGTGGGTTCCCAGCGCCCGCCAAATGGTCCCTGACACCGGGATCGCACGAGCCCAAACGACCTCGGGTAAGCGGCTGGCCAAATGATCCTGGCACATCCCCTGTGCAAGCACCCGGGTACCAGAGACCTCAACTCAATGGTCCCAGAGGGTCGCCAAATGGTCCATGGCACCTCCACAGCACGCCAAGACGACCCAGCGATTGATGGGGTTCCAGCCCCGCCAAACGGTCCCTGACACCTCCCAGCGATTGCACGAGCCCCAGCGACCTCGCGCAGGGTGCCAGAGGCTCGCCAAATGATCCCTGGCACATCCCTGGCACCCACACGCACCCCAGCAACATCGCGCGGTGTCCCAACAGCTCGCAAATAGTCCTGGTACATCCCCAGTGCATGCGGTCCCAGCGACCGAACGGGGTCAAAGCGGCTTGGCAAATGGTCCTGACATCTCCCCAGCGATCGCAGACGAGCCCCAACGACCAAGCGCGGGGTCCCAGAGGCTCGACAAATGGTCCCTGGTCCCCCTCAGCTAGCGCAAGCACTGGGCCCCAGGACATCCCAGCTTGTCCCCGGGCGTTGGGTTGTTAGCCTCGCCAGCCTCGCAGAATGATCCTGGCACATCCCAGCAAGCACCGGGCCCCAGAGACCTCAACACGTGGTCCCAGAGGCTGGCCAAATGGTCCCTGGCACCTCCACAGCACGCACGAGACCCAGCGACTTCGCGTGGGGTTCAGCGGCCCGCCAAAACGGTCCCTGACACCTCCCCAGCGATTGCACGAGCCCCAGCGACCTCGCGAGGGTCCCAGAGGCTCGCCAAATGATCCCTGGCACATCCCCAGCACCCACACGGACCCCAGCAACATCGCGGTGTCCCAACAGCTCCCAAATGGTCCGGGCACCACCCACAGCACGGGCCCCGCGACCCCGCGTAGGTCCCAAGGGCCAAATGGTCCTGGCACCACCCTCAGTGTGCACGGGCCCCAGCGACTTCCGTGGGGTTCCAGCGGCCTGCCAAACGGTCCCAGACACCCCCAGCGATCGCCGCGAGCCCCAGAAACCTGGAGTCCCAGAGGTTCGCCAAATGATCCCCTGGCACGGCCCCCAGCGGCCCCGCGAGGGTTCCAGCAGCCCGCCAAACGGTCCCCCTGACACCTCCCCAGCACGCACACGAGCCCCAGCGACCTGCCAGGGTCCCAGAAGCTTCGCCAAATGATCCCTGGCACATCCACAGCAATTCACACGGACCCCAACGACATCGCTGCAGGGGATCCCAACAGCTCGCAAATAGTCCCTGGACATCCCCAGCGCGCACAGGGCTCAGCAACCTCGAGGGGTGAAATCGGCTCGCCAAATGGTCCCTGGCACATCCTAGCATGCACACAGGCCCCAGCTGCCCCCACCCGCGGGGGTTCCTGGTTCGCAAACAGTCCCTGACACCTCCCCAGCGATCGCCGACGAGCCCCAACGACCTCGCGCAGTGTCCCAGCGCACGCCAAATGGTCCATGGCACCTCCCAGCGAGCGCAGTGGGACCAGCGACTTCGCATTGGGTCCCAGCAGCTCGCCAAATGGTCCCTGGCACTTCCCCAGCATGCGCGACGGGACCCAGCGACTATCGTGGGGTTCCAGCGGCCCGCCAAACAGTCCTGACACCTCCCCAGCGATCGCCGCGACCCCAGCGACCTCGCGCAGGGTCCCACAGGATCGCCAAATGGTCCCTGGAACATCCCCAGCACGCACACGAGCCCCAGCAGACATCGCGTAAGGTCCCAACGGACTGCCAATAGTCCCTGACATCCCCAGCGCATGCATCGGTCCCAGCGACTTCGAACAGGTTCAAAGCGGCGGCAAATGGTCCCTGGTCCCTCCCAGCGCAAGCACTGGCCCCACCACCCTCGCGCAGGGTCCCAGAGGCTCGCCAAATGGTCCCTGGCACAACCACAGCATCGCCAAGACGGGCCCCAGCGCCGAGCCGCTGTGGTGTCCAATTGGCTTGCCAAACGGTCCCTGACACCTCCCAGCGATCGCAGAGCCCCAGCGACTTGCGCGGGGTCCCAGCGGCTTCGCCAAATGTCCCTGGCCTCCCCACCACGCGCACGGGGCCCAGGGACTTCGCTGGTTCCAGAGGCCTGCCAAACAGTCCCTGACACATCCCCAGGGAGCACAAGGTACAAACGACCTCACGCATAAAGTCCCAGAGGCTCGCCAAATGGTCCATGGCACCTCCACAGCATGCCTGACGAGACCCAGCGACTGCATGGGGTTCCAGCGGCCCGCCAAACGGTCCCTGACACCTCCCCAGCGATTGCACGAGCCCCAGCGACCTCGCAAGCGGGTCCCAGAGGCTTGCCAAATGATCCCTGGCACATCCCCAGCACCCACACGGACCCCAGCAACATCGCGCGGTGTCCCAACAGCTGCGAATAGTCCCTGGTACATCCCCAGTGCATGCACGGGTCCCAGCGATTTCGGAACAGGGTCAAAGCGGCTTGGCAAATGGTCCCTGACATCTCCCCAGCGATCGCACGAGCCCCCAACGACCTCGCCAAGGGGTCCCAGAGGCTCGACAAATGGTCCCTGGTCCCTCCCTAGCGCAAGCACTGAGCCCCAGTGACATCGGCGGGGTCCCACCTGCTCGCAATGGTCCCCTGGCATCCACAGCGTGCACAGACCCCAGCGAAGCCCGCGTGGTGTCCGATTGGCTGGCCAGATTGTAAATGGCACCTCCACCACGCAGACGGGCCCCAGCGACTTGGCGTGGGGTTCCAGCGTTCATAAACGGTCCCTGACACCTCGAAGGGAACGCAAGATACCAAACGACCTCGTAGAGTCCCAAAGGGTCGCCAAATGGTCCCTGGCACCAACAACACCACACATGCCCCAGCGGGACCAAATGGTCCCTGACCCTCCCCAGGGATCGCAAGGGTTAAAGTCCCAAAGGGTGGCCAAATGGTCCCTGGCACCTCCCAGCGCCCGCACGGGCCCCAGCGACTTTACGGTGGTTCCCAGCGCCCACCAAACGGTCCCTGACACCTCCCCAGGGATGCACCCAAACGACCTCAGAAGTCCCAGGCAAATGGTCCCCGGCACCTTCCCACCGGGTCCCAGCTACTCGCCGGTGGTTCCCGGCCCACCAAACGGTCCCTGACACCTCCCAGCGATTGCACCCCCAGCGACCTCGTGCAGGGGTCCCAGAGGCTCTCCAAATGGTCCCTGGCACATCCCCAGCACCCACGGGCCCCAGCGAACATCGCGGTGTCCCAGCAGCTTGCCAAACAGTCCCTGGTACATCCCCAGCGCATCTCGGGTCCCAGCGACTTAACGGGTCCCAGCGGCTTGGCAATGGTCCCTGACATCTCCCCAGCGTCGCGACACGAGTCTAACGACCTAAGCACAGGGTCCCAGAGGTCGCCAAATGGTCCCTGGCACAACCCCAGCACGCCACGCGGGCCCCAGCGACCCAGCGTGGGTTTCCAGCGGCTTGCCAAACCCCTGACACCTCCCCAGCGATCGCAGAGCCCCAGCGCGCAAGGTCCCAGTTTCGCCAAATGGTCCCTGACACCTCCCCAGCGAGCCCAGGGCCCCAACGAGTTGAAGAAGCAGGGTCCCAGAGGCTCGCCAAATGATCCTTGGCATCCCCAGCAAGCACCGGCCCCAGAGAACTCACCCACGGGTCCCAGCAGACTGCCAAAATGGTCCATGGCACCTCCCCAGTGATCGCCGAGACCCAGCTCACAAGAGGGGTCCCAGCGGTCCGACAAACGGTCCCTGGTCCTCCCAGCAGCCCCAGCGACCACTGGGCCCCAGAGGCCAAATGATCCCTGGCACATCCCAGCACCCCACGCACCCCAGCAACATGGTCCCTGGCACATCCCAACAGCTCACAAATAGTCCCTAGTACATCCAGTGCATGCACGGGTCCCAGCGATTAAACGGGCCAAAGCGTTTGGCAAATGGTCCCTGACATCCCAGCGATCAAACACGAAATTAGCGACCTCGCTGCAGGGTCCCAGAGAGGCTCCCAGATGGTCCCTGGTCCCTCCCTAGCGCAACCACTGGGCCCCAGTGACATCCTGCTCGGGGTCCCACTTGCCGCCAAATGGTCCCTGGCACATCCACCAAGGGATCGCACAGACCCCAAACGACCTCGCGTGGTGTCCCATTGGCTGGCCAGATTGTCCCTGGCACCACCCCACCACGCACACGGGCCCCAGCGACTTCTCGCTATGGGGGGGTTCCAGAGGGCCAGCCAAACGGTCCCTGACACCTCCTCAGGGAACGCAAGATACCAAACGACCTCGCGTAAAGTCCCAAAAGGGTCGCCAAATGGTCCCTGGCCCCTCCACAGCATGCACACTGCCAGCCACCCAGCACAGCTGCCCCATGCCCTGACACCTCCTCGGGTTGGGTTCCAGTGCCCAAACCTCCAAATTCCCAAAGGGTCCCAAATGGTCCCTGGCACCAGCAATTGCAATTCGGTCCCCAGCGACCTCGCGCGAGGGTCCCAGAAGCTCGCCAAATGATCCCTGGCACATCCACAGCACCCACACGGACCCCAGCGACATCGCGCAGGATCCCAACAGCTCGCAAATAGTCCCTGGGACATCCCCAGCGCGCATACGGTCCCAGCGACTTGAGCGGGTGAAATCGGCTTTGGCAATGGTCCCTGGCACATCCCTAGCATGCACATTGGTCTCAGGCTGCCCCACGGGCCCGGGGTTCCCAAACAGTCCCTGACACCTCCCCAGCCAAATGGTCCCAGCGGCACATCCCTCCATGCACCTCCCCAGCGAGCCCCAGGGACATCGCATTTAGTTCCCAGCCTCGCCAAATGGTCCCCTGGCACTTCCCCAGCATAAGCACGGGACCCAGCGACTTCGCCGCAGGGGTTCCAGCGGCTACCAAACAGTCCCTGACACCTCCCAGCGATCGACGAGCCCAAGAGACCTTGCGCAGGGTCCCAGCGGCACGCCAAATGGTCCATGGAACCTCCCCAGCGAGCGCACACGGGACCAGAGACATCGCATTGGGTCCCAACTACTCGCAAAATGGTCCCTGGCACATCCCAGCATGCGCACTTACGGTCCCAGCGACTTCGAACGGTTCAAAGCGGCTTGGCAAATGGTCCCTGACATCTCCCAGCGATCGCACGAGCCCCAACGACCTCGCGCAGGGTCCCAGAGGCACGCCAAATGGTCCCTGGCACAACCCCAGCACGCCAACGGGCCCCAGCCACGCCGCGTGGTTTCCCAAAACGGTCCCCTCGCACCTCCCCCCATGTTCCATGAGCCTGACCTCCCAAGTGTCCCAGCGGCTCGCCAAATGGTCCCTGGCACCTCCCCAGCGGGGTCCCAGGGACAAGCGCTGGTTGCCAAGGTCCCAAATGATCCTTGGTACATCCCAGCAAGCACACGGGTACCAGAGACCACGCGACGGGTCCCAGAGGCTCCGCCAAATGGTCCATGGCACCTCCACAGCACGCCAGGGAGACCCAGCGACTTTGAGGGTTCCAGCGCCCGCCAAACGGTCCCTGACACCTCCCAGCGATTACACGAGCCCCAGCGACCTCGCGACAGGGTCCCAGAAGCCCGCCAAATGATCCCTGGCACATCCCCAGCACCCACACGGACCCCAGCAACATCGCTGTGTCCCAACAGCTATAAATAGTCCCTGGTACATCCCAGTGCATGCACGGGTCCCAGCGACTTAACGGGTCAAAGCGGCTTGGCAAATGGTCCCTGACATCTCCCCAGCAATCGCACGAGCCCCAACGACCTCGCGCCAGGGGTCCCAGAGGCTCGCCAAATGGTCCCTGGCACCCCCAGCACGCCGCACTGAGCCCCAGTGACGCCGCGCGGGTCCCACCTGCTTGCAAATGGTCCCTGACACCTCCACAGCGCGTGCACAGACCCCAGCGAAGCCCGCGTGTCCCATTGGCTGGCCAAATGGTCCCTGGCACCTCCCACCACGCAGACGGGCCCCAGGGACGGCGCGTGGGGTGCCAGCGGCTCACCAAATGATCCCTGGACATCCTCCAAGCAAGAACGCCCGATACCAAAGACCTCACGACGGGTCCCAGAGGCTCGCCAAATGGTCCCTGGCCCCTCCACAGCATGCACACGAGACCAGCGACCCAGCGGGGTTCCAGCGGCCCGCCAAATGGTCCCTGACAGCTCCCCAGCGATTGACAGGCAGAGCGACCACATGCGGTCCCAGAGGCTCGCCAAATGATCCCTGGCACATCCTCAGCACCCACACGGGCCCCCCCAGCAACTGGGTCCGCGGTGTCCCAGCAGCTCGCCAAATGGTCCCTGACACATCCCCAGTGCATGCATCGAGTCCCAACGACCGCAGGGGTCCCAGAGGATTGGCAAATGGTCCCTGGCATCATCCCCCCAGCGCCGCATCGGGCCCCAGCGACGCCGTGGGGGTCCCAGAGGCTTGCCAAATGGTCCCTGGTCCCTCCCCAGCGCACGCAGGCCCCAGTGACTCGCGCGGGGTCCCAGCTGCCGCAAATTGTCCCTGGCACCTCCACAGCGTGCACAGACCCAGCGAGCCGGCGTGGTCCCGACATTGGTCCAGATTGTAAATGGCACCTCCCACCACGCACACGGGCCGGGCCAGCGACCCAGGGTTCCAGCAGCCCGCCAAATGATCCCTGACACATCCCCAGTGCACACCCAGGGACCCAGCACCCTTAGGGGCCAGAGTGGTTCGCCAAACAACCCTGGCACCTCCCCAGCACGCCACGAGGGCCCCAACGACCTCCTCAAGCAAGAGGGTCCCAGAGGCTCGCCAAATGGTCCCTGGCACATCCCCAGCACGTGCACGGGCCCCAGCAACTTCGCGTGAGGTTCCAGCAGACTGCCAAACGGTCCCTGACACCTCCCCAGCGATCGCACGAGCTCGCGCAGGGTCCCAGAGGCTCGACAAATGGTCCCTGGTCCCTCCCCAGCGCAAGCACTGGGCCCCAGTGACATCGCGCGGGGTCCCAACTGCTCGCAAATGGTCCCTGGCACATCTACAGCGCGTACACAGACCCCAGCGAAGCCCGCGTGGTGTCCGATTGGCTGGCCAAATTGTAAATGGCACATCCCCAGCACAAACACGGGCCCGAGCGACCTTATGCAGGGTCCCGCAGCTTCCCAGATGGTCCCTGGCACCTCCCCAGCACGCCGCGGGCCCAGCGACCCAAAGGGTTCCAGCGCCCGCCAATCGGGTCCCTGACACCTCCGGGGGGATCGCAAGAGCCCAAACGACCTCGCAGAGTCCCAAAGGGTCGCCAAATGGTCCCTGGCACCACAACAGCACGCACACGGGCCCCAGCGACTTCGCGTGGGGTTCCAGCGGCCCGCCAAACGGTCCCTGACACCTCCCCAGGGATCGCACGAGCCCAAACGACATCGCGTAAAGTCCCAAAGGGTGGCCAAATGGTCCCTGGCACCTCCCCAGCTGCACGGGCCCCAGCGACTTCAAGGTGGTTCCAGAGGCCCGCCAAACGGTCCCTGACACCTCCCAGTGATTGCACGAGCCCCAGCGACCCAGAAGCTCTGATCCCTGGCACATCCCCAGGGGTCCCAGAAGGATCCCAAATGATCCCTGGGACATCCCCAGCGCACGCACGGGTCCCAGCGACTTCGAGCGGGGTGAAATCGGCTTGGCAAATGGTCCCTGGCACCTCCACAGCGTGCTCACAGGGCCCGGGGACCCCGCGTGGGGTGCCAGCGGCTCGCCAAATGGTCCCTGGCACATCCCCAGCACGCACACGGGCCCCAGCGACATCGCTCGGGGTCCCAATAGCACGCAAATTGTCCCTGGCACATCCCCATAGCAGGCACGGGCCCCAGCGACTTCGCACGGGGTCAAAGCGGCTTACCAAACAGTCCCTGACACCTCCCCAGTGATCACAGAGCCCAAGAGACCTTGCGCAGTGTCCCAGCGGCACGCCAAATGGTCCATGGCACCTCCCCAGCGAGCGCAGTGGGACCAGTGACTTCGCATTGGGTCCCAGCAGCTCGCCAAATGGTCCCTGGCACTTCCCCAGCATGCGCACGGGACCCAGCGACTTCGCGTGGGGTTCCAGCGGCCCGCCAAATAGTCCCTGACACCTCCCCAGCGATCGCACGAGCCCCAGCGACCTCGCGCAGGGTCCCACAGGATCGCCAAATGGTCCCTGGAACATCCCCAGCACGCACACGGGCCCCAGAGACATCGCGTGTGGTCCCAACTACTCGCAAATGTTCCATGACACCTCCCCAGCACGCGCATGGGGCCCAGCGACCCCGCGCTGGG
>JAHFZB010001318.1:0-5000 GCA_036884735.1 Huso huso | reverse complement strand
TGTGTTCCAGTGGTATTTATCTTGCATCCAGCGCTTGCCAGTGTATTTATCCCTGCTCCAGCCCTCGTGTTCAGTGTATTTATGTTGTAGCCGCTCCAGCCTCGCTGTGTTCAGTGTATTTATGTTGCTGCCCAGCCGCCCCAGCCCTCTCGCTGTGTTCAGTGTATTTATCTTGGCGTAGCTGCTCCAGCCCTCTCGCTGTGTTCAGTGTATTTATCTTGTTGAGCCGCCCAGCCCCTCTCTCGCCGTGTTCAGTGTATTTATCTTGCGAGTCAGCCCAGCCCCCTGTGTTCAGTGTATTTATCTCATGAGTTGCTCCAGCGCTCGCTGTGTTCAGTGTATTTATCTTATGTATGCTCCAGCCCTCGCTGTGTTCAGTGTGTATTTATCTTGCATGTGAGTCAGCTCCAGCCCCGCTGTGGTTCAGTGTATTTATCTTGTGTGAGCTGTCAGCTGCCTCATGGTTCATGTATTTATTCGGCGTGAGGCTGTTCAGCCCTCCCTCGGCTGTGTTCAGTGTATTTTATGTTATGTAGTCTGCTCCAGTCCCTCGCTGTGTTCAGTGTATTTATCTTGCGTGGATGTCTAGCCCTCTCTTGTGTTCAGTGTATTTATCTTGCGTATGCTCAACCCTCCCACTGTGTTCAGTGTATTTGTGTTAAGTGTGAGGGTCAGCTCCAGCCCTCCTCAGCTGTGTTCATGTATTTATGTTGCGTAGCCATCAGTGCTCTCACTGTTCAGTGTGTTTATCTCATCTTAGTTGCTCCAGCTGCCTCGTGTTCAGTGTATTTATGGTTAGTAGGTGCCCAGCCCTCTGTGTGTTCAGTGTATTTATGTTGCGAGTCCCAGCGCCTCGCTGTGTTCAGTGTATTTATGTTGCGTAGCCGCTCCAGCCCTCTCGCTGTGTTCAGTGTATTTATCTTGCGTAGCCGCTCCAGCGCTCTCGCTGTGTTCAGTGTATTTATCTTGCGTAGCTGCTCCAGCCCTCTCGCTGTGTTCAGTGTATTTATGTTGCGTAGCCGCTCCAGCCCTCTCGCTGTGTTCAGTGTATTTATCTTGCGTAGCTGCTCCAGCGCTCTCGCTGTGTTCAGTGTATTCCTGACTGAAAAGCGTCTGAACCACCTGCTCTTCCTTCACATTCATAAACATCTGACGGATTTAAAAAATGTTTTCCTCAACTTTTGCTTCGCCAGTGACAGACGCAGTCAGTGCTTTGGAAACATCTGAAAAGGTAAGAATTATTGAATGAGTTAAAAAAATAAAATTGCATTAAGTTTTTTTTTCCTTTTTAATATGTAACGTTTTGCTTATCTGCTACAGCCAGTTGATGGTGTTTATATATATATATATATATATATATATACTCATATATATATATATATATATATATATATATATATATATATATATATATATATATATATATATATATATATCATATATATATATATCATATATATCCATATATATACTATATATATATATATATATACTATATATATATATACTCATATATATATATATATATATATATACTCTGTATATATATATATATATATATATATATATATATATATATATAATCATATTATATATATATATATATATATATGGGACACTGCTGTATATATATATATATATATATATATATATATATAAATCACTGTAGGACACTGTTACTACGATATACATACATATACATATGTACATGTATAGTATTATATATTATTATTATTATTATATATTGTTTATTTTCTACTGACGCTTTTTTTTGCTAGAATATTTTCAATTTCGGTTTACAGTTGTTAAATACGGTGCATTATAGAGTTGCTGACAGAGTTCTGTATAAACTCTATTTCCAGGGGTATGTTTTCTCGCCTGTTTCAAAACTGATCTGGACTGCGTTTTGCACGCTTGGTGTCACGGAGATTTTTTTATTATTATTTCAAGGATCTTTCCGTATTATTAATAATGGAGAAAGTGCAGAAATAATAATTTATATATTTTCTTCAATCATTCTTGTTGTTTTTGTTGTTCATACTATAGTTATATGTTAAATTACAGTTGCATGATGTTTAAGAGCATGTTAATATATCTCCCCCCTGCAGCCAATGAGCGCCGACCTTTCTATCACGTGACAGGCCCCTTCCGCTTTGTAAACAAATGAAAGTGTTCGATGTTATGCAATTCGTTTAGCTGTTTCTCTATTAATAGTAACTTCGGGAGAAATAAGCACCCGTTTGCATTTTGCACAGAAATCCGTGACATAGTAAGGGGGCAGGACCGCCCTTGCACTATCACAGGCCGCTGAGTGCGGGAGCCTCGCTGCGTCTGCTGCTTGTCCTTTTGCCCCGGTTAAGGTTCACTGCAAGGTTTCAGCTGCACGCAGAGCAAAGCGGCGTGGAATGGATACAATCGAGCCGCCATACAGACACGTTCAAACCTCCTGCTCGCCATTACTCCTGAGGAAGACATTAAACAATCTCATCGTCATATTGTTGTAATACCAGACAGAGGCTGGAGAATGGAGGTAAGCCTGTGTTCATTATTATTCTGTGGTCTTCTGCAAACAACATATACTTGTTCTCTTCACTTTTATACCGTCCTTAACCTTGGGTCCGAAGTGCTTATAAATCTTTTGACCGTTACACCTGACACAGTGCTGTCGCTGTGCAGCGGTACATGCTGGGGTTATTTTCAGTGTATCTCGCACGACTGCTACCTTGACGTTAAACGTATACATTGTGAGCCGAACAGCACCAAGAATCCTGTCCATTTATTGGACGACAGTCAGTCAGGAATGCGCGTGACGAACCTGCTGTTACCGATTAAATACAATTTAGAAATGCTAGTTCCATCTCGGCTTGTGATGGAAGTTAGCTGTCGGGAGTTATGAGCACAGAACGTACCTATGTTTTAGGTAGTGACATTTCAAGTAGCCTGTATTCTGCTCCTGTGTTTATTTCTCTCACTACCCCCTTCCCTCTCTTCTCTCTCTCCCCCTGCTCTCTGCCCTCTCCCTTAAGGTTCCCTGCCCCTCTCCACCCCTTCCCGGCTCTTTGATTTCCCTACCCTCTTCCCTCTCTCTCTCCTCCTGCTCCCTCTCCTCTCTCTCCCTGCCCCCTTCCCTCTCCTCTCTCTCCCTGCCCTCTTCCCTCTCCCCTCTCTCCCCCTGCTGTCTGCCATCTCTCTCTCTCTCCCACTGCCCCTTCCCTCTCCTCTCTCTCCCCCTGCCTCTGCTCTCTCTCAACCCGCCTCTGCCCTCTCCTAAATATGCACTCTGCCCTCCTTAGTCCCCTGCCCCCCATCCTCTCCATGCTCTCTTTTCCCGTGTATCTGCACTCCTCTCCCCTGACTCTGCCGTATACATTGTCTACCCCAGCACCAAGAATCCCCCTCCATCCTATTGGACGACAGTCCTCTCTGCCTGACCCTTCCTCTCCTTTCTCTGGAAATTTCCTCTTCCATCTCGGCCCCTCTGATGGAAGGCTGTCGGGAGTTATCCTCACCTTCCTTTCCTGTTTTCTAGTGACCTCTCCTCTAGCTCTGTATTCCTCCCATCTCTCTACCCCCTTTCCTCACTCTCCCCCTTCCCTCCCTTCTCTCCCCTCTCTGCCCTCTCCTCTTCCCTCTCCCCCTACCCCTTCCCTCCCATCTCTCTACTCCCCTCTCCTCTCTCTCTACCCCCTCTCCTCTCTCTCTATCCCCTCCTCTCTCTACCCCCTCTCCTCTCTTTCGCCCTTCCTCCCATCTCTATTCCTTCTCTCTCTGCCCCCTCTCCTCTCTCTCTGCCCCCTCTCCTCTCTCTCTGCCTGCTCCAGGTGCAGAAGAAGCTGTTGAACTCAGTGGAGGGCTGTGTGGACGATGCCCTCCTAGGGCTGGTGTGTTTGAACCCGGGTCTGTGCCAGCTGCAGGGGCAGCGCGTGGTTCTGCGCTCGGACCTGAGTTCTCTGAGGGAGAGAGTGGCTCTACTGTCAGGGGGGGGCTCGGGGCATGAGCCTGCCCACATGGGTGAGAGACACGGGTGTATCGTACCGTCACTGCAGCGATGGGCAAAGCTTTGAATAGAGCACACACCTAACCTATTGAAGTACACACCTAACCTATTGAAGCACACACCTAACCTATTGAAGTACACCTAACCTATTGAACTACACACCTAACCTATTGAAGCACACCTAACCTATTGAAGCACACCTAACCTATTGAAGCACACCTAACCTATTGAAGTACACCTAACCTATTGAAGCACACCTAACCTATTGAAGTACACCTAACCTATTGAAGCACACCTAACCTATTGAAGCACACCTAACCTATTGAACTACACACCTAACCTATTGAAGCACACCTAACCTATTGAAGTACACCTAACCTATTGAAGCACACCTAACCTACTGAAGCACACCTAACCTATTGAACTACACACCTAACCTACTGAACTACACACCTAACCTATTGAAGCACACCTAACCTATTGAAGCACACCTAACCTACTGAACTACACACCTAACCTTTTGAAGTACATGTTGCTTTGTAGTTTTCCATGTAATTAACGAAAAACTGACAGAAATGGAAAACTGTGACATTTCAAAATCTAACATGAAATACTATACTTTTATTATGGCTTATGGTGGACTTTTGTGATATAATTTTGTAGTTTCTTTGATTACATGATGCTAAATAGAAGACCTAAATTATGTTCATATTGTTGTGTTGTTTTTTTTTTTAAATGATATCCTAAAATTCTATGTGATGCAAAATTTTTGTCTATAGCTGTACATGTCCACTCTCCTCTCTCCAAGGCTATGTGGGCAGTGTGACTGATTCCTCTCTCCTCTCTCCCAGGCTATGTGGGCAGCGTGACTGATTCCTCTCTCCTCTCTCCCAGGCTATGTGGGCAGCGTGACTGATTCCTCTCTCCTCTCTCCCAGGCTATGTGGGCAGGGGCATGCTCTCAGGCGCAGTGGCTGGAGACGTGTTCACTTCACCCCCTCCTG
>JAHFZB010000184.1:72250-109273 GCA_036884735.1 Huso huso | reverse complement strand
ATATTCAGCAAAAAGGGCACTTTACAGAGCGTTTAAAAGGGACCAAAACAAAGTACACAGAAAGAGTACTTGAACTGCAAACGCAAGTCAAAAAAGGAAGTTAGAAAGTCCAAGAGAGAGATAGAAATGAACATTGCTATATGGCCAAACCAATTCCAAAAATGTTTTACAATATTATAACAGCAAGAGAACATTCAAAGAGGAGGTGTTAAATGTCTAAGATACAAATGGCAAAATCCTAGACAAAGAAAAAAATAACAAATATATAAAATTATTACTTTTCACAAGTTTTTACAAAGCAGGATATGGACAATATGCCCCATATGCTCGACTTGTTCCTATCCAGTTTTAAATAACTTTAGTATAACAGAGGCAGAAGTGTTAAAGGACTAGGAGCTCTAAATAAACAATCCCCTGGGCCAGATGAGATCCTCCCCAATAGTACTCAAAGAAATGAAAGAAGTTATTTACAACCGCTAACCAAGATCATGCAATAATGTTCTTGAGACTGGGGTTGTACCAACAGACTGGAAAAATTGCAAACGTAATACCGATCCACAAAAAGGTGAGACAAACTGATCCAGGTAATCAGTTAAGACCAATAAGAAGCCTGACTCTATTATATGTAAACTTGAAAAGCTTTTGACAAAGTCCCGCATAAAAGATTAATCTTCAAACTGAACGCAGTAGGGATTCAAGGAAATGCATGCACATGGATTAGGGAGGGTTAACATGTTGGAAACAAAGTACTGATTAGAGGAGAAACTCAAATGGATCAAGGTAACCAGTGGTGTACCATTAGGGACCGTATTAGGTCCTCTGTTATTCCTAATCTACATTAATGATTTAGATTCTGGTATAGTAAGCAAACTTACAATTTGCAGACTCATTACACAAAATAGGAGGTGTGGCAAACACCGTTTCAGCAGCAAAGGTCATTCAAATGATCTAGACAGCATTCAGAATTGGCAGACACATGGCGATTCGGTTGAATCTATTTTTCCCATTAATTACTCCCCCTCCCGGGAAAATAATCTGCATTTTGTGGTCTTTCCAGCAATGGTGTAACATGTGACACATGAAGGGTTGTAATGCCAGATACCGAGTTATCCCGGCATTAATGTCCTTCATTGTGCTTAACCACTTGATGGGGTAATGGTCTGTGACAAGATCAAACGAATGTCCCAGAAGGTGATATCAAAGAGTGAGTAGCCTATTTAATGGCCAAACACTCCTTTTCGACTACCGAGTAGTCCTTTTTGGGAGAAATAGCACCCAAACCCACATCCAATGAATGTGGAGGATGAATCTCTTGGTGAAATCAGGTGTGATAAGGGTGGGGCCTGGCAAAGTGTACGCTTAATAGTATCAAACGCCTGACACTAGCTGACCACTTAATTGTAAATTTGGGGTACCTTGGTGATAAAGTTTATGGTAATAACCATAATCCCAGTAGCGACCTCACCTGAGTCTTGGTTTTGGGATTGCTCCACTCAAAGCCTGGATTTTGGGTTACAATGGATTCTCACCCTTCCATTTCCCATTCAAAACCCAAATATTGTGTCTGTCTTGGCAAACGCACATTTTCTCTCAAGTTAGCTGTCAGTTGGGCTACCCTTAGAGACTGGAAGGACGCATAACCCAGCCAAATGCCTCACCCAGGTGGAGCTGTAAATCACCACATCATCAATATACGCCGCCGTTAAATATCATAAGAACATAAGAACATAAGAAAGTTTACAAACGAGGAGGCCATTTGCCTATTCGCTTGTTTGGTTGTTAGTAGCTTATTGATCCCAAAATCTTATCAAGCAGCTTCTTGAAGGATCTCAGGGTGTCAGCTTCAACAACATTATTGGGGAGTTATTGTTCCAGACCTCAATGTTTCTGTGTAAAAGTGCTCTCCTATTTTCTGGTTCTGAATGCCCCTTTATCTAATTCTCCATTTGTGACCCCTGGTCCTTTGCTTCTTTTTTCAGGCTCTAAAAGTCCCTGGGTCGACGTTGTCAATAATTTTTAGAATTTGAATGCTTGAACTAGATCACCAAGGTAGTCTTCTTTTGTTCAAGATCTTGAATAGATTCGATTCTTTTTAGCCTGTCTGCATACAACATGCCTTTTAAAACCCGGATAATTCTGGTTGCTCTTCTTTGCACTCTTCTGAGTTAAGCAACATCCTTTTGTAATGAGGTGACCAGAACTGAAATATAATATTCTAGATGAGGTCTTACTAATGCATTGTAAAGTTTTAACATTACTACCCTTGATTTAAATTCAACACTTTTCACAATATAGCCAAGCATCTTGTTGGCCTTTTTATAACTTCCCACTTTGTCTAGATGAAGACATTTCTGAGTCAACATAAACTCCTAGGTCTTTTTCTTAGATTCCTTCTTCAATTTCACTATCTCCATTATGATATTTATAATGCACATTTTATTGCCTATGTGCAGTACCTTACCTTTTCTCTATTAAATGTAATTTGCCATGTGTCTGCCTAGTTCTGAATGCTGTCTAGATCATTTTGAATGACCTTTTGCTGCTGAAACAGTGTTTGCCACACCTCCTATTTTTGTGTCATCTGCCGATTTAACAAGTTTTGCTTACTATACCAGAATCTAAATCATTAACCCTTTGGGTCCATTTTATTCGAAGCGTGTCTCAGGCGCGTCAGGTCCAATTATTTTCACACGCCAGTTTATTTTAGACGCGCTGTTTAAAAGTATTTTTTTCACAGTAAAACAGGCTTAAAAGGCACTGCATATCAACAGGACACTCAGTATTGCATCTCCGGCCCGCCCCACCTCTTGTTCGCTGTATTTTTCAATAATATCTCTTCATACATAAATCATCTCCTGATCACTCGCTTTATCACCAAACTCCTCAATAATGCGATTCAAGTCATTACTTTCTTACTATAACATCTAAAAAAGCTCTGCAAGTGATATTCTTTGAGCGCTGGATGCAGAAGCAGCTATCTTTGTTTGTTTATGTCCGTGTTCTCTCTGTGGTGCCGGGTCTATGTGTTATCTAGATCCGTCCCCTTTTTTCGCTTCTCTCAGCTCCTATCGGGTCTCACTCAGCCATTGAATGGTTTTCTCAACTTTTCTGGAGAAAAAAACGACTAAGGACCTGTTTTTATGTCTTTTTGATGATGTCGGATAGGGTCCCACATTGGACCGGAAAGGGAAAATTGTAATGTCGGACCTGGTCCCACATAAAACATAAAGTTTACAAACGAGAGGAGGCCATTCGCCCATCTTTGCTCGTTTGGTTGTTAGTAGCTATTTGTCCCAGAATCTCATCAAGCAGCTTTGAAGGATCCCAGGTGTCAGCTTCAACAACATTACTGGGGACTTGGTTCCAGACCCTCAGTTCTCTGTGTAAAAAAGTGCCTCCTATTTTCTATTCTGAATGCCCTGTATCTAATCTCCATTTAGACCCCCTGGTCCTTGTTTCCTTTTTTCAGGTCGAAAAGTCCCCTGGGTCAACATTGTCAATACCTTTTTAGAATTTTGAATGCCTGAATCAGATCACCACAGTCTCTTTTTTCAAGACTGAATAAACAGTTCTTTGAGCTTGTCTGCACGACATGCCTTTTAAACCCGGGATAATTGGTCGCTCTTTTTTGTACTCTTTTCTAGAGTAGCAATATCCTTTAACGAGGTGACCAGAACTGAAAAACAATATTCTAGATGAGGTCTTAATGAATGCATTGTAAAGTTTTAACATTACATTTCCTTGATTTAAATTTAACACTTTTCACTATATATCCGAGCATCTTGTTGGCCTTTTTTTATAGCTTCCCCACATTGTCTAGATGAAGACATTTCCGAAGTCAACATAAACTCCTAAGTCTTTTCATGATTCCTTCTTCAATTTCAGTATCTCCATATGATATTTATAATGCACATTTTTATTGCCTGCATGCAATACCTTACACTTTTCTCTATTAAATGTCATTTGCCATGTGTCTCTGCCCCAGTTCTGAATTCTGTCTCGATCATTTTGAATGACCTTTGCTACTGCAACAGTGTTTGCCACTCCACCTATTTTGTGTCGCCTGCAAATTTTAACAAGTTTGCTTACTATACCAGAATCTAAATCATTAATGTAGATTAGGAATAGCAGAGGACCTAATACTGATCCCTCCTGTGGTACACCACTGGTTACCTCGCTCCATTTTTGAGGTTTCTCCTCCTAATCAGTACTTTCTGTTTTTCTACATGTTAACCACTCCCTAATCCATGTGGCATGCATTTCCTTGAATCCCTGCTACGTTCAGTTTGAGAATGAATCTTTTATGGGACTTTGTCAAAAGCTTTCTTGAAATCTAAATAAATCATGTTGTATGCTTTGCAATTATCCATTGTCGAAGTTGCATCCTCAAAAAAATCAAGCAGGTTAGTTAGACATGATCTCCCTTTCCTAAAACCATGCTGACTGTCTCCAGGATATTGTTACCATATAGGTAATGTTCCTTCGCTTTGGTTTATGCACATGAACCTTGAAGGACTGCAAGAGACCCCAGTTGTTTACTGTGAATAAGAAATTGTGAGTGTTTGTTTGTTTGTCTATCATTGTCTTGTTTGTGTTCAGTAGGCTAACATGTTCCGGAGCTGTCACCTGGGCCAGCACCTTAAGCCAGAACAACACTTCACAATTGTCACAAATATAAACTTGTATCGCCCACCACGAGCACTACTGCACCCCCAGGATTGGTGACCGTGTTTGTATTATTATGGGGCAGATATTGTTTATTATTTGAACCGTAATCCTTGTTATTTACCCCTGTGCAGTACACATTGGTGTGTATTGCGGGGGATATTGTTTGGTCACTAGACCTGGAAACTATAAAAAAACTTTTTTCAAATGGATTACAATTCTCTCTATTTGATTCATGACCAAAAAATATAGTTTTAAAGTTTGGCAGTGATAAACCTCCCAAAATCTTTTTCACGCTTCAGAGTAGAACATTTAATACGTGGGTGTTTGTGACAGGGTGCTCGTGGTCATGTGTGGGTAGCTGCTGCTTAGGCAATACAGAGACACGGGAGGTGGAGTTGAAATGTCAGCACAGGAATGCAGGATTTATTAACACACACAGAAAGTAAAATGAACAAAGGGGTCACGATGGTAACATATAGTAAACTGTACAAAAGGCAAAATAAAACACAGTATAAAAAACTACAAATAAAGTGCTAGCCTTATAAACCAGGCATCCCACTCCAGAAACCGCTACACTACATAACCCCTCACTATATATTACTTGGGATCACTATCCCCTAAAATAACCTACTTATGAGGTTGGTATTCATACGACGACTCCTACTGCTTCATACGGCCTTGGCTGGGCATTGCCTTCAAGCACCACCACTGTGGAAGAATATAACACCTCAGTCTAAATTTAGATCCAAAGTTATTCAGTGCACTTTATTAACATTCCAGCAATTGCAGGGAGAGACAATCAGAAGGCAACCGAACATAAGTTCTTCTAGTTAACCCATGAGTTCCCTGCTTGCAGACAGAAACAAAGAGTTTATATAGCTAAACAGGCATGATTCTACATAAGGCAGTAACCAATCAAGTCTTTACAAGTATTCTACTTGGACCAATCACATTTGGTCTTTTTGCAGTGGGAGGCATGGATCCAAGTCTGGAGGCCCTGGCGCTGCAGTATGGGGGTGAGTAGAACCTGATATGGCCTTTCCACCTAGGAGCGAGTGCAGTTTTCCGCTGATGTACCTTGATGTGGACCCAATCTCCTGGACTAAGGTCGTGGCACTGTTCTCCAGAGTCTCTAGGCAACGCTGTGGGAGTCCAACTGGGAGGCCTGCTTGAGACGCTGTTGGAATAGATCCGAAACCTGGTCAGCGCTCTGGAAGATGCCATCTACTAGTAAGGTCTGTACCCTCCACCCCACCGCTCCCACTGTGCCTATTTGTCTTGCCTGTCCTGTTATGACTGTCTCTCACATCCCTGTTCTGTCCTCTCGCCTCCCTCTGCCCTCTCTCCGCCCTGCTCCTCCAAACCCCTAACCTCATCCCTCTGCCTCTCCCCCTCCCGCACACTCTCTGGTGCACTCTGAACTGTCACTCTTCTGCTAACAAAGCTGATTTCATCTTGTCTTTGCCTCCCCACCTCTCTCTCTCAATTTCCTTGCTCTCACTGAAACCTGACTGTCCCCTGATAACACTGTAACTCCTGCCACCCTGTCCTCTCTCTACGTCCTGTCCCATGCCCACTGTCTCACTGGGCCTGGGAGGTGGGACTCTCTCTTCTCTCTCCTCCTTACTCTTTTCTGTCCTCTGACCTCTCTCCTCTCTCTGTTAAAACCTGTCAAAACCCCAGCCCCTCACAGGCAATTTCCCGCCTGGGGTTGCTGTGTTCCCTAAATAAATCACAATATCTTCCAGTATAGACAGCACAGGCATGGTTAGGGCTTGAATTCAAGGTAACCCCTTGGGCATCAAGACTAAAACCTCAGGTGTGATAAAGTCTTACTCAGTACCACACTGGAAGGAGATATCCAGAAAAAATACATAAAAAAAACAACAAACGCTTTTCATTTTTTTATGTTCTATAGTCATTTTTTCAACTTGTAGCATGAAAAGAGCCAGATTTTTTCCAGTGCTTCACCAACATGTCTACTATACTGGGTAAAAATTTGGAACTGTTTGAAACAAAGGGATCAAATTCTACAGGAGTTTTTACAAAGATAAGCCCAAGGGTCCCCAAACCTCTCAAAAATAAACATTGTGTAAATCTTTATGTCCAGTGATACACTAAGTTCTAAAAGGGATGTTAACTTCTGGCACCTCACATGCTATCCATTGCCATATGCATTAGCCTTTGTAAGCCTCTTTTTTTTTTTTTCCTTATCTCATTCAAGAGGTGGGCGTGTTTGTTTGCACATCGACACTTGTAATGGATTGGGCTACAAACAAAGTAAAGGTATGAATGGAAAGCTTGACCTCCCCTCACAACGTGATCAGGGAGATTTCACCGTCATCAAGGTTGTAAGACCAGAGCAGCAAAACGCAAGCTAGTCGATCACATTTGTTTTGGAAGCATGGGGGTACTAGACACATTGCGAATGGGATATCTCAGCGGTGAAATTACGGATTCGAAAAATTCCTTCGCGGTTTGATGGTAGGAAAACAACGATTTTGATATTCATCAGCTTTTTTTCTCTTTTGCTTTTGTAATAATATTACAAATGAGTTATGAAATATAATGTTTACGTGCAGTTCTGTGTTCCGCCCGCGGGACTAGAGGGCGTAAGAGGTTAATACCTTTGAATTTCATGCCATCCAACTAACCTCTCCCTGTCAACTCCTGCTAATTGTACTGTACCATCCCCCTGGACCTCTCGCTCACTTTCTCGATGAACTCGACTATCTACCCTCCTCCCTCCCCTCTCTGTCCACCCCAACTGTCCTGTTAGGTGACTTCAACATCCACCTCCAACAACCACAGCCACTCTGCCGGATTCCTCCTTCCTTCACTCCTTCGACTTCTGTCTCTCTCCATCCCCCCTACCCACAAAGCTGGCCCGTCAACTGGACCTCACCTTCTCCAGGGCCTCCACCTCACCTCCTCCCTCGACTCCCTCTGTCCCTCACCTCCCACCTGCTCGCCCCCTTTCCCAACCCTGGCTCTCCTTCTGCGCCTTCTCAGCAAGAATCACATCTGCGATCTGCTGAAAAGAAATGGAAGAGAACTAAACTCCCTGCTGCCCTAGACCTCTACTGCACTCTCCTCTCCTCCTCCCTCCTACTCTCTCCTCTGCTAAATGTACTTATTTCCAATCTATAATCCAAGCCTCCACCTAACAACCCACGTAAACTATTCTCTACCTCTCCTCCCTCTAAACCTCCTCCCCTCCTCCTCCCTCCTCTGTCTCCTCTAATGACTTTGTCTTCTCTTCCCTAAAATCTCAGATATCCGCAAACTCTTAACACCTCTCCTCCCCCGCACCCCTCCTGCTCCAACCCCTACACCCACTGCATTCCCTACTAACTCACCTCCTTCTTCCACCTCTCCCTCTCAGACTGACCTCTCCTCCCTGCTCCAGGGTCACAAACCCACCACGTGTGCCCTGGACCCCTCCCCTCACCTCTTTTCAAGCTGCTGCTCCTGCTCTACTTCCCTTCATCTCCTCCTTCTCAACACCTCTCTCCTTTCACCAGGTCTCTTTCCCTCTGCCTTCAAACAAGCCTCATCAATCCCCTCTCAAAAACCTACCCTCGACCCCCCTCCCTCCCAGAGCTACCGTCCTTTCTCCCTCCCTACCCTTCCTCTCAAAACCCTCGAGTTGGACTGTACACCGCCAGCTCTCTGCTTTCCTGTCCAACCACTCTCTGCTGACCCTCTCCAATCTGGCTTCCGTCTGCTCACTCCACAGAAACCACCTTCTGTCTGTCACCAACTCACTAAACTCTGCCGAGCTGCCTCCCTCTCCGCTGTCCTAATTCTCCTCGACCTCTCTGCTGCCTTTGACACTGTCGATCACTCTATTCTACTATCCTCTCTCGCTGACCTGCAAATCTCTGGCACTGTTCTGGCCTGGTTCTCCTCCTACCTCTCCAACTTACCAGGTAACCTGACGTGGCGCCAACCTCCACCTACCCCTCTCTCAACAGGAGTCCCCAAGGGTCAGTCTTGGTCCTCTCCTGTTCTCTCTCTACTCCCGCCCTGGGCCCCCTTATCGCATCCTATGGTTTCTCATACCATTTCTATGCTGATGATGCTCAGATTTCCTCTCCTTCCCCTTCTGACTCCACCCACCCCTCCTGTGTCTCTACCTGTCTGTCTGCTATCTCCTCCTGGATGCACTTGCATCACCTCAAACTCAACCTCTCTAAATCTGACCTCCTTTTCTTTCCCTCCTCCTCCCCTCCTCTGATCTCTCTATCTCTGTTCCTCTGGAATCTACCACACTCTCTCCTCCTCCTCAGCTAAGAACCTCGGAGTCACCCTGACTCCTGCCTCTCTTCTTCAGCACATCTCCACTCTGGCACGCACTTGTTGATTCTTCCTGAGCAACATCCGAAGAATCTGACCCTTCCTCACTAACTACGCTACCCAGCTCCTGGTCTAGCCCTGGTGCTCTCCCCCTAGACTACTGCAACTCCCTCCTGGCTGGCCTCCTATGCCCGCCACCCGTTTGCTCCAGCTCATCCAGAACTCCGCTGCTCGCCTGGTGTTCTCTCTGCCTCCACTTCTCCCCAACTCCACTGCTCCGCTCACTCCACTGGCTCCCGATCACCGTTGCATCCAGTTCAAGACTCTTGTACTAGCCTACAGATGCCTTGACCAGACTGCACCCAGCTACCTCCAAACCCTCATCTCTCTCCCTACACCCCCTCTCCTCTCTCCTCCTCCTGCACTGAAGACTGGCTCTACCTCTTTTACGCCTCCCCTGCCTCTAGAGTTTCCGCTCCTTCTCCACCCTCGCCCAGCAGTGGTGGAATGACCTGCCTTGCAGATGTCAGGACTGCCCACTCCCTGACCACCTTCCTGCCCCTCCTCAAGACTCACCCCTTTCAGACAGCACCTGTAGAACTCCTCTTTTTTCTCCTCGACACTTATCACTCTTCCCTTAAATGCGCTTTACTTTGTTGTTATAAGAATTTATAAGAACATAAGAAAGTTTACAAAACGAGAGGCCATTCAGCCCATCTTGCTCGTTTGGTTGTTGGTAGCTTATTGATCCCAGAATCTCATCAAGCAGCTTCTTGAAGGATCCCAGGGTTTCAGCTTCAACAACATTACTGTGGGAGTTGGTTCCAGACCCCCTCACAATTCTCTGTGTAAAAAAAGTGCCTCTTTTCCTTTCTGAATGCCCCTTTATCTAATCTCCATTTATGACCGTGCCCCCTATTTTACTGCATTTAATCCTGTACTTTAGAGTACTGTAATCTGTCAAGTGTTATTTAATCTGTAGTATTTTGTATTTAATTATATCCTGATGCAACTATCACTGACACTGTTATCTGCTCCATTATTGAATCATATTTTGTCATACTTGTACTTGCTAGAACCAAAGTCATTGTATTTATCTTGCTCTTAATTGTATTATTACTTTTACTGTGATTCTTAAAATGTATTTGTTTTTACGACTGTAAGTCGCCCTGGATAAGGCGTCTGCTAAGAAATAAATAAATAAATAAATAAATAAATAAATAAATAAATAAATAATAATAATAATAATAATAATAATGATTCCTTTACCTGAATCCCACAAAATGTGAGGGTCATCAACAAAGCCAAGGTTAAACTGAAGGAACTCATCGAGTTTAAGTTGAATCTCTGTGTAAAAAGCTTCATTCTGTAGTAAAGTGGTATTAAAAGCACCACCTAGGGGCACTCATTAATGTATCAGAAAAATACAAATTTGCAATAATTTTATTATGTTCGAACAAGGACATCGGCAGTATCTCAGCATTATATACTTCAGAAAAGAGAGATTTTGTTGCAAAATAAAAGTCAATCCTAGAGAAAGATGTATATCTCGAAGAAAAATGTGTATTCTCTAGCTGATGGGTTAATCACCGCCAGATATCAACAATATCCAAATCCGAGATAAACTTCTGTAGTGTAGATGATGCTAGCCGCTGTGAGCTACCTTACTGTGCAGTTGATCTATCTAAACTGTGGTTCATGACAGCGTCCATGCACGAGAACCAAAGACAACTCAGATAACTTCAATAACAAATTGGTCAACGCAATAAAAAATCAAAAATAGTAGGGGCGTCTACTGAAACAAAAGCCACCTTTTTGAAAAAAAATAGCAGCTTTCAGGTAAGATATCCTCCCAGTCTCATCCCCCCAGAACCTAGAATCGTGATTCGAGATTACGACACAAAACTACCAGTGTACCCTTGGTCTTATTTATTTATTTATTTATTTATTTGTGACTGTGGGGACGTCTTGTTGCTTAAGGTGAGAGTCCTGCATCATGGCAATATCTATTTTTTCTTTCTACGTAATATATCCAAACAGGCTGAATGTTTGGTAAGAGAATTTAAACCTCAACACTCCAGGACATGACAGATATACTAGTCATGGGAATCAAAAGACAATCTTGACAATCAGGAAAACACGAACACGATATCGTGTGAATAAAGCATTTACAGAAAAAGCTTTAAGAATAGAAACAAGTGGTTCAGTGTTAACCCTCCCGAGGTCCTTCCCTCCCCATCCCATAGCCCCCAGTATCAACAATCCCCTCCCATTGAAAAGACACACCCCACACAAACAAGTATATAGCACTGGAAAATAGAAAACCCAGTACTCCCCATCCGAAATAGTATCTATCTGTGACTCTGGTAGACAGGGCAAGCAAAGCTCTGTTCCCATCCTCCCCTCACAAAACAAACTGTAGAAATCCCATGCAACAAGTATCCAATATATCAGAGCAAAATATTCAAAGAAACAATATATTTACCCCACGGTTGTGTCGTAAAAATTATTCAAGCTTATGAGCTCAATAGAGCGCAGCCAAGGTATCCTTCTTTCCTTTTTCTTTCCCCTTCATTTAATAATAAAAAATACAAATAAGAAGTAAAAAAAATAATAAAAATAATAATGATCCAAAACAGTCCAAATTAGTAGTGACAATCCGATAACAGCAACAGATGCCCCAGATGTCGCCAGCAGATTTTAGCCGAAAGTGAAAGGATCCGAGGACCAGTGGGATGATCAGCCGAGACCGAGGCATCACGCCTTTTATAGCTGACTTTTTTTTCATTGCAACAGGTTGCATCTCACCAGCAGAGAAAACAGGAGGCCTGAGATGGTTCCGGAGACCGAGAGAATCCAGGAAGGCTTGAGCGTCATCTGGGACTGGAATAGGTGAACCTCAGAGTTGTGGTTGATCTTAAGAGCCGCCAGATAAATTAGAAATGTCAGTAGGTCACGGGAACGGGCAAAAGTGATAGACTGAGGGAAAGCCTTGTGGCGCTGAGCCGTGAAGTTACTATAATCCAGGAAGAGCTTGAGTTCCTTAGTCGCGGAACGAGAGGTTTCCTTCCTGGCTGCTTGAAGGATAGCCTGGGGGTCTGAGTATCTTAAATACGGTGAGCCCACATTATTTGAATGTCCATCCCAGTCAGGGTTGGGAACCACAATGGTCAAAAAGTCTACGGTGTCAGCGCCCTGAACGCCCTCTTGTAAACCAGTCAGGTGAAGTTTATTGTGTCGATTTCTATCTTCCAGATCTGCCATCTTAGCCTCAAACCGGTCGGTTTTGGTCTCATGAATCACTATAGCTCTCTTGTTGCTATCTACTTGGTTGCAGTAGCAAAATCAGATTTAAGGACTTAAATTCCTGAGAAAAGCTGGGAAATCAGTTCACAAAAGCGCCATCGCAGCAGCAGTCTCAGACAACGTCTTTTCAATCCGAGATAACACGTGTTCCAAATATTGGCGAGTGTGCGACATGCAGGCCTGGCTAATGCGGACAGGTCCGGATCAATTTATTTTTCCCCTTAGGGGAGATGATTCAAAGATAAGACTTTTTTTTCGAATTAAGTCAACATTCTTGGACAATTCAGACGTCAATACGTATATAAAAGAAAGATACAGCAAGGGATTAAACCTTCTCAGAGAGCAAAATATGCAAGGGAGGCGAGGAGAAAAAATACTAACCTGCCATCGCCTCACAGGCCACGTGATCCCTATTAATACATTTTTTCAGTTGTACTGAGATACATGAATGGCTTATCAGGGATCAATTAAATAATTTGTATTGGAGAGTAGAAAAATCCGGAGGGAAACACTGAAAACCTGAAACCCTAACTCTTAAATTCCGATCAGGTTATATACAGTTATTTTTAACTGCTTCAGAGTCATTGGATGGAAACCTGCTAACCCTATCGCCGACTTCTTGAGACAGACAATGTTGACCATGACACGATTCAGTTTATATTCCCCAGACGGTTTTTTTTTGTTTGTTTTTTTTTTTTTCAATGTAAATGTAATTTTAATTGGATAATTTATTACTCATACTATTTTCTTTAAATTCATTGGCTCTGATTTCATTTTCAGTGATCTGATTGGCCAAATTAGTAAGTGTAATAATTAGAATTACTGTATACAATGGCAAGAAAATTCCTAAACTCTGATTGGTCAGCCTTGCACTAGACCAGGGGGTCTCAAACTCAATTTACCTGGGGGCCAATGTCAATCTTGAAATCCTTCTGGGGGCCAGTAACATCATGGGAGATGGAGTTCAGAAAAAAAAATCTTTCAAAAACAAAGTCCTGAATTAAATGAAATTCAACAGTCTTTACAATTTACTAAATCGAACTTTTTTTACAATGGTGGTTTCCCAAAGGTTTTAGCGTTTGCCAGAGACTTGGCAACGCTTCAGCTCTGTAAGTCTGTTGATGTTTGGCCTCAGTGATTCAGCAGTGGAGACCTTCAGGATGGCAGCAAGGTGTGCATCTATTAGCCTTGAACGGTACTTGGACTTGTTTGCATTCAAAGTGGAAAAAGTTTTCGCACATGTATGTGCTGCCAAACAGACACATTATTTTCTTGAACCTTTTGCAAAAGCTCTGGGAAGGTAGGGGGTAGCTGCTTGAAGAACTGTGCAAGATCTCCTGTGCTTCCTTGAATTTGTTCTTCAAAGGAGTGTTGCACTGCAAATCAATTAGCTCCATCTGCAGATCATTTGGAGCTGTTTCCACATCAACAGAAAATGGGTCAACACACATTAAGAAGGTGTCTCTGTGCCTCCTGAAGTCTGCAAACCACTGATCAAATTCCTCCAGGAGCAGGTCAAGGATAGCCGCATATTCAGGACCACTGAATCATATATCAGTGCTCTGCTCCTCCAAAAAGAGACTTGCATGCTGGGAAATGAGTGAGGTTGTTTTATGACATTTGACTTTTCCACAGCCTCAGCTTTGTTGTGAATGCCCTCACACTGTCAAACATTGCTGTTACAAGCTGGCCCGGACCTTTGTAGCTTCAGATTTAGGATATTCAACTCCTGTGTGATGTCAACAAGGAAAGCAAGATCCATCACCCATTTTGTGTCATCAAATTCTGGCACTGGCATGTTAATCTCCTCCATGAATCTTTTTTCACCTGCTTTTTAACTCAAAAAACCTCTTTAAAACGTTCCCTCTACTAAGCCAACGAACCTCTGTGAAGTACAGCAGATCGCCGTATTTTGACTCAACTTCGTCCAAAAATGCACGGAACTGCCGATGCTGCAAACCCCTGGAGCGTAATGTAGTTGACGATTTCACAACAACGGACATCACGTTTCGAACTTCAAGCATTTGCTGCACAGTGCCTGCTGGTGAATAATGCAGTGCAATGCAACGGGTTGCTCTGCATTTTGCTCTTCCATCTTTCGTTGTACCAGTGCCACCAACCCATTCTTTTTCCCAATCATTGATGGGGCACCGTCTGTGGTAATGCCTGCTAATGCATGCCACGGCAGCCCAGCACGATCAATTGCATCTGACAGCTGACGAAAAGATTTCATTTGCTGTTGTCCGACAACGCATTGTGTTCAAACTGAGCAGCTCCTCTGTGACATCAAAGTATCGTTGACACCCCTGACAAATATCGCTAGTTGTGCACTGTCAACCAAATCGGTACTCTCATCGAGTGCTACAGAGTGCGCTGAATGCCTTGCCTTTCTCAGAGTTGTTCGTCAATGTCGTTAGCAAGCTCAACGATGCGTTCTACTACTGTGTTTGCAGAGAGGCTGATGTTACTGAATAGGCTTCTCTTTTCTGGGCACATAATCTCAGAAACCTTCAGGATGCAATCTTTAAGAAATTCACCATCAGTGAACGGCTTCCCAGTTTTTTTAGCGATCATTTCACTCACCGCATAACTTGCCAAAACAGCGGCCTCTGATTCCTTTTTTTTCCCTTCTGAACAAGATTTTGCTGTAATGTTAGCCCCTTTCTGAGCTGCAAAAGCAGTCTTCTCTCGTTCATCTCCCCGATATTTGTCGTAATGATCTGCATGTTTTGTTGTATAGTGGCTTTCGCTCAGCATTTAATAAACAGAACAGAAAATAAAAAGGTTTGAAACAACAAAAACACAGGACACGGCACTTGAGGCCAAAATAAATAGACAAACAAAAACGTACTACAGACAAAACACGGTGAGCAGATTTAACTATTATTATTATTATTATTATCTTTACCTCCGTCTCCAATCCCGTTTCTCCACTCACTGAACACCCCAACCCCCACTGAGTGCTACGTGTCTCTATATATACTGTTGTGCTGGGATTCAATTACTAATTAATTATTCACTTGAATCCCAGCACGTGAATTAATTCTGTGCAACCCGCGGCTCACATATTACATTTAACCAGCACGTGAAGTGATTTGTGCCCTCCCTCGTGCCTAAATACAAATCTACCTTTTAAATCACCGTGAAACACAGACCTGTTTATATCCCGCGGTACCAATCTATACACCAACATTAACACACGCGACGCAACATACAACACCTAATATGTACGCGAGGGCGGGGCACATTGCCATATACCCCCCCCTGTGCAAAGCACACATGGCCTCAACGGCCACCTCCCCCTTAAAAAATCCAGCAGTCCAGGACAAAGTCTCGGGCTGGGAAGGGTTTCAGTGGGCCCATGGCTGGCCATGCTGTCCAGCACCCCCTGCCGGTAGTGGCACGGCTGACAGCATGCTGGTCCATTCCTGCAGCGAAACTGCTGCTGGGGAAAGTGGTCTCCCACCTCTCCCCCTGTCTTTGTAGCCGGTAGCTCCCTTTGGTGGGGCTCCGACCACAGTACTTCCAGCAGCAAAGAAGCTGCAGTGGGAGCAGGTCTCCGGACCTCCCCACAATCTCCGGCAGCGAAACTGCTGCAGTGGGGAGCAGGTCTCGGACCTCCCCACGATCTCAGGCAGCTAAACTGCTGCAGTGGGAGCAGGTCTCGGACCTCCCCCACGATCTCTGGCAGCCGAAACTGCTGCTGGGGTTGATGGTCTCCAGACCTCCTCCCCTTCTTAATGGCCGACAGCTCCCCTTTCTGGGGCTCGGCCACCGTACTCCATGGTGGAAGTGCGGGAAGCAGAGACAGCTCCTGCTGTTCTGCTTCTGGTGTGGTGGAGGCAGAGGGCAGCTCCTGCTCCTCTGCTCCTGGAAGTGGCAGAGGCAGCTCCTGCTCCTCTGCTCCTGGCGGTGGTGGTGGCGGAGGCAGAGGCAGCTCCTGCTGCTCTGTCACTTTGGCGGTGGAGGCAGAGGCCATGGGGCTGATGCTGGCCACCAGAGGGGAGGCTGTGGCAGTGCTGGCTCCCTCTGCTGTGGCTGGGGGCTGGTGTGCGTCGCTTCCTTCAGCAGCATAAATAGAGGCTGCTGGGGACACCAGCATCCCCCTTCCCCCCCCAGAAAAATTCAGGGGTTGAGCCTGCACCCTCCCCTTCTGGCTCTTGGGGCCAGCAGCGATGGCTCCTCCTCCTTTAGCTCTCAGGATGGCAGCAGCAGGTGCACCAACAGGCATGCTTCCTCTGCTGGTGTAGATGGGGGACAGCAGGCATTGTTCTTCTGCTGGTGGAGGTGGAACCAGCAGGTATTCTCCCTCTGCTGGCAGCTTGGGTCCCTAGGCTGTGGGAGCCCGACTTCCCTCTCTTCGGGCTGTGGGCGCACTGACTCCTCCCTTTTGGGCTGTGGGCGCACCGACTCCTCCTTTTTGGGCTGTGGGCGCCGACTCCTCCCCTTTTGGGCTGTGGGACGACCGACTCCTCCCTTTTGGGCTGTGGGCCTTCCCCCCCCCCTCTTGGGCTGTGGGCGTTCTCCCCCCCACTCAGGCGTGGGACGTTCGGGCTCCTCCCACTCAGGCGTGGGACGTTGGGCTCCTCCCACTCAGGCGTAGGACGTTCAGGCTCCTCCCACTCAGGCGCAGGGCGTTCAGGCTCCTCCCGCTTGCTGTGGACGCCAGGCTCCTCCCGCTCGGGCTGTGGACGCTCAGGCTCCTCCCGCTCGGGCTGTGGGCGCTCAGGCTCCTCCCCCTCGGGCTGTGGGACGCTCAGGCTCCTCCCGCTTGGGCTGTGGACGCCAGGCTCCTCCCGCTTGGGCTGTGGAGGCAAAACCAGCAGGCATTCTTCCTCTGCTGGTGGAGACGGGGACAGCAGGCATTCTTCCTCTGCTGGTGGACCTGCTACCTGGGCTGCTGTTCCACTTATAACTGCCTCCAGGTAGCTGAGGACCAACCCCACACCTTCCTCCCAGGTGCTTACGGTCTGTTCCCTCTCATCGCCTCCCATCGCCTCTGTCCATAAACTCGCAGGAACCGGACGGCTACTGGTATTGACTGGGCCTCCAGCCCAGCATTCTCCAGGATCCAGTCCCGCACTTTGATGGCGTCTTCTGCAGGACACGGCACTTGAGGCCAAAATAAATAGACAAACAAAACGTACTACACAGACAAAACACGGTGAGAGCAGATTTAACTATTATTATTATTATTATTATTATTATTATTATTATCTTTACCGCCTCAATCCCGTTCTCCACTCACCCAACACCTAACCCCGACTGAGTGCTACGTGTCTCTATATATACTGTTGTGCTGGGATTCAATTACTAATTAATTATTCACTTGAATCCCAGCACGTGAATTAATTCTGTGCAACCCCGTGCTCACATATTACATTTAACCAGCACGTGAAGTGATTTGTGCCCTCCTCGTGCCTAAATACAAATCTACACTTTTAACTCACACGTGAAAACACAGACCGTTTATATCCTAAAAATGTACCAATCTATACACCAACATTAACACACGACGCAACATACAACACCTAATATGCACACAGGGCGGGGCACATTGCCACAGTGGCGCTTATGCGGGCCGGAAGTGGCCCGCGGGCCTTGAGTTTGAGACCCCTGCACTGAACCCTTGTCGCAGGTGACGCTGAACTAGTTATTCCGTGTAGTAAAACATTGGACTCCTTTGCATGGAGGATCTCAGTAAGCTACAGTGCACGGTTCATCAACTGATTCAGATTCAGTTATGTTAAGTCTGCCAACAGATGATGTAGGGCAAGGCAACAACTGAGTCCCCAAAAATATGAATCACAGTGAGTTTTGACCTCCTTTAATATTCTGGATGGAGCGCATACCTTGCAAAATGACCCTGTGTGAACAGAAGGAAATATATAGAAATAATATGTACAGCTAAATGTGTCCAAGTATCTTATAGGAATGAAGTCAGACCATGGAAACCCACACCTGTGCTGGAGAAACATTGGATCAAGGGACTTCTTGTGGAAACAACTAGAGCGAAACCTGGTACAGAAGCTGAATCCTGCTGGGAACGTGTGGATATGCTGGACATGTACTAGGCAATTTCAAATATGGAATGTACTTTGATATAAAAATGAAGTGTTAGAGGTTTTTGGAAGGAAGGATAAAGAGAGAGTATCCTTGTACCGCCAGTAGATGGCTCTCTTGCTCCATGAAATAGGTCAGTCCACCCTTGTTTTTAATTAAGTACTTGGAATTTTTAATTAAGAAATCTCGGAATTTCTAAGAAAATGTATAATGAACGATTTACCGCTTGTATATCTTATCTTCAGAAAGCATGATGCTTGATAAAAAGCACCATTTCGGCTAAAAAGCGAACGTTAATCAGACCTACAAATTTATGTTTCTAAAAACAAGATAAGAAAGAGATTCTTTACAACATATAAATTAACATTAAAACTTAACAGCCAAGGTCTTAAGAAAAAAACCTCTCGGCTGGATTTTGTATGAACAAAGAACAGGGTCAAGCCTAGTTCAGTCATTATAAAATATATAAGAGTTGAATGCATTTATACTGGCCTGTATTTGGATTTAAATCTTAGAGGGAATCACCAAAGAAATAAAGTGATATTATAAATTCTAGGAGCAACTGTTAAATTAATTAAAAGTTTATCTTGAAATGCCACATTCATAGTTAAAAAGGTTCAGTGCTAATTGACACTGTTTATAGTTTATAATGGTCAAAGAATAGAAATTAGACACAAGGTATTATAAATTAATAAAATAAATGATCAACCCCTTTTTTAGACAGCATGATATTTGAAACTAAAAATAATTATTTGATTTCATAAGATTAATAATATGTTTTAAGTATTTGCTATAATAAGAAAACATATTATTTAAAACCGACAAGTATTATTGCTTGTTCATGACTTTACTGTATTGATAAGCAGTATTCGATTTAATTAAATGGGAAAGTGGTACAGTTTCTTTCTCCTTCTATTGAACAACAAGACCTTTTAGACATTATGATATCTATTGAATTATAGAATATAAAAGGTGTTGTGTTATGTTTTTGTGTTAAGTTTGTAATAATATACTATAATGTACCTTGTTGTTAATCCACTATACTATTGTTTAATGATGGTAGATGGAGTCCTTATAATGTGGTTCTTGAAACTGCTGCATTGAAAAAGGGGCCTCTCTCCTTATCAAGATGTACGGGCTGTAGAGAAAAGAGGGGTGTCCTTGAGTTCCACTTCAGCAAAAGCTGCAAATTTTGCAGATTCGGAACTTAAGGTTTATGGAGTTAGTGGCCTAGCACAGATAAGAATATATCTTGAAATAATATGCAAAAATTATGGCTTAACAGACATTGATAGGTCATATATCTAAAAAAGTGTTTGCACAGACTTTGGCCTTGAAAAAACAAGAGACTGTGGAAATTGCTTGCAATAGCATATTCAGAGTCAAGTACAGGTCAGAGCCTGGTTAGTGCATCTTTTAAGGGATAAATAATTCTAATGAAAATTATTACCACTCAAACCACTCAGATCCTGGGAACTTTGGTTCACTTGACTTTTCAGATAAAGGAGGGGCTCAGAGGAAAACAAGGAATGAGATCATAGAGTTGGACAAATATGAAGTCTTGAATTTATTGAGTACATGACACCTATTAATTCTGAAAAGTTAGTCCGGATCTTTTGAAAACTATTATTTGTAAAAGGAATAGGAGCTGTCTCAACAGATTAATGACTGGATTTAATTGAGGCGTCCCATGTATTCCAATGAGACAAAAAACCTATATAAACTCCTAAATAATTACTCAGTTTCATTTGCCTGGTGAAGACAGTCATATTCCTTTACGATTTATATTAAAGGGTAAGCATTAATCAATTATTATTTTATCTCACATGTATTGCATGTATTGCTATAAGGGACTCACGCTATGTTTTAGAAATAAGAGAGTATTTTGTTGAATGTACTGAAATAGACGATTGATACTTTAGGTGACGTGTTCTTGGCCTGCTTTATCGGCCTTTGAATACATATATATATATGTATTAAAGTGTTAACGTTGATATCTGTTAAGACACTGGACTGCCCAGTGTGTCTGTTAGCTGGGATACGGGCAGCCTGTAGCTACTCTATCCAATATTTAACCGTTAATAAACCGAACGAGTACTAATCATACTCCGATTCGTAAAAATCTTTAAATACGTGAGTCTGTCAATTTCTTGGGTACTACGTTAGTCATCTGGATATATTGCGGGTCAAGAGCGTAATAAAAATACCCCACAAGGAGTAGTACCATCTCTGTCCTCCTAACGTCTCCCCTGAGATAAGAGTGTATGCTGAGCAAAATAAAAATAGTACGTAAAGAAATCTGAACCCTCAGAATTCGTGACACCCTTGATGTTATTCCAGCATAACATCATAGATCTAGTACCGGCAACCTCCTCACTGAAAACCTAGACAGACATATCAATCCGCCACAACTGTCAATAACACAGAGTAAATTACACATTGTACCATAAACAACATGGAAACATCGTTTGGCAAAGAGCCTTCAAACACAGAGCAGCCAGGAGACTAGTCAGCACCTCTCAATGAGAGATAAAATACATTTAAAAAAAAGACTGAAGATCGACTCTGAGGGACTAGACAAGATAGAACATGACAGGAAGCATCCACACAACGACAAACCAACTGGTCAGTCAAAGTTTTTTTATGAATGGGTGAGTGAGAGGAACACAAATATATACTTGAAAACTGTCATGATAGAACTCCTTAATATAGTTCTACGACAATTGTATGCCTCTGTCAGAAACAGCTCAGAGGGCTGTATGGCATAAGCAGTTGCGTGGGGCTCAGAGCGGGCTTAAACAGACACTTAAATGAACCGCCCCTAAGCTGTAACATTAATATACTGTCAAATGCAGAGTTCAACTCTGCCAACAATGTGTTCACGGCATACATAAATAAAAACTTGAGTATTGTTATTAACTCACTTTAAACAGAAATAACACTTATGTATATCTATTAGAACATCATAGTTAATGATTTCCATTACACGAGAGTAGATGTTAAAACTTCATGCTGATTTGAACTCGGCTCTCGCCAAGATAAGCACCAACTAAGATGTAGCTTTACAGTAAACTAATGTGATCCATATGTGTCTCCATCCATTTACGTTTCCTTCCATATGATGATGTAGATATCCTTCTGTCTGATGTTAATGGCTGAAGTGTAATGCTGGCTCCAGGGATCAGCTTATTTTGCCTCCCTGGCGCATCAGCACACACTGGCAGCTGCGATGCTGGCTCCGGGATCAACCACAGTGCGGCCTCCCCAGCGCATCAGCATGACAACCGCCTGGATTGAGCTAAGTAGGGTACATCTCTGGGGTCTTCAAGTGGGCACCTTCCATCCTCAGTGTTTAGTCGACTAGCCCACGACACCTCAAGAGGGCTCTCGACAGTGATTCTGGCGTCCCAGCATCACCCCCTCCGTCCTCCACTCAACTCAGCCCAGCTTACTTACCTGTACATCAGCGTTTTTTCTTTCTATTGTGCTTGAGATCCCCAGCCAGAATCTTTTCCGTCTCAACCACAGCCAGTTGCTGCTCCTCTCTGCTGCTTCAGATAAGTTCTTCACTGTGCGACGCAACTCTTGGCCACTGAATCTGACGTCTCTGAGAAACTGGGTTGTAGAGTGTGCCACAAATCTCGACAACCCACTTCCACTGGGTAAACCTGGACTCTCCATCCTCGCTGTTCCGCTTCAGTGGCTAGTTGAGCATACCGCAGTTTCTTCCTCTCATACGCCTCATCTACAGCATCCTCCCATGGCACTGTTAACTCTATCAGGTGAACAAGGCGTGCTGATCCAGACCACAAGACAATATCTGGTCGAAGGTTAGTGGTGGCAATCTCAGGTGGAAAATAAGCCGTTGACCAACATCTGCCAGCATTTTCCAGTCTCTAGCAGCTTCCAGTTGTCCTGGGCGAGGATTGGTTTTAACACCTTTTCTTGGTGGTTGCTCTCCTGGGCAGAGGAATGTTGTCTTTTGTGTGTAATGTTTTGATGGAACAGGTGGCAACTTATTGGTCATGTTACGCTTGTCTTCCAATGCTAAGGCCAAACATCGCAGCACCTGGTCATGGCGCCAAGTAAACCGTCCTTGGCTAAGAGCCACCTTTACATCCTGTCAAAATGTGCCTTAATGTTGCAGGTGATGAACACAAAGGACATGAGGATCCTCTCCCTACCCAGAGGTTTAGGTTCTGTGGTGATGGGAGAACATCATATGTTGACCTGATGAGGAAACTGATCCTGCTCTGTTCCATTGACCATAGGTCTTGCCAGCCAATCTTGCATTTTTCCACACTCTCCCATCTCATCCATTCTCCCTGCTTGGCCTGGGAAATGGCCTTTATACTTTACTACAGTTGTAAATCGAAAACAGGAACTATTTTATGAGGCGTTATTTCCACATTTGTCTGATTAAATTCACTTTTAAACATATGAAATTAGTCTTATTTGCTACAGTGTGAGCCACTGAATGCTGCACTCCAGGTTGTTCTCGGGTGTTGGATGTGATGGATCTGAGGTGTGATGTTATCCCAGTACAACACATGCCCTGTGTGCATTATTCCTTTATTATAAACCTGTCAGATGAATAGAACAGGAATGCTGTCTTCTGATTGGTTGCTATAGAGGGCATTAACCCTTTGTGGTCCATTTATTCAGCGTGTCTCAGGCGCGTCAGGTCCAATTTATTTTCACATGCGCAGTTTATTTTAGACGCGCTTTTTAAAAGTATTTTTTTTCACAGTAAAACAGGTTTAAAAAGGTTTTACCAGGTCCGACATAGGACCGCAAAGGGTTAATGGCCTGGAAATGCCCTCAGAACGTCCACACAACCATGACCGATAAAGTACAGTAAGGTATCAATCCGCCAAAAAGAACATCTAGCACAGGGGTCTCAAACTCAAGGCCCGCGGGCCACTTCCGGCCCGCATAGCGCCACCTACCGGCCCTCCAAGCATCGTCCTTGATATCATTACATCAGGCCCGCCACATCAGAATGTTCTAAAGGCGCAGCGCAGACATTGCTCATTGTCCGATTGGCTGTACTTGCCTGCAGAGAGCGGCACTATTCGATCCTGCATTTTCTGTCAGTTTCAAAATACAAAGTAAAGGATCAACTATCAAAACAACATCTGTGCATCACCTAATACCGCTCTGAAGTGAATATAGTGATTAACAATGATAGACTTATCTACATCGCACTCGATTTTTATATTACTATTGTGTATGCAAATCGAGTCATGTCAAAGTTATTCAGAACCACTCAGCATCTGACTGCCTCCCCATACAAATATTACCATGGAAACAACAACGGTAGGCTAACGTTTCGAGGAATTAACATTAACCAAAAAAACCCAATCTCTTATATTCAAAAAGGCTGCACAATGGCTCTGCCAAAGAGAAAAGTCGATCAAGAACATAGGCAATTTCAAGAGAAGTGGACCATTGATTATTTTTTCGTTGAGTTCAACGGCAATGCAACGTGTCTGATTTGCAAGGAGAAAGTTGCTGTTTTAAAAGAATATAATCTCAAGCGCCACTATACAACAAAACATGCAGATCATTACGACAAATATCGGGGAGATGAACGAGAGAAGACTGCTTTGCAGCTCAGAAAGGGGGGCTAACATTACAGCAAAATCTTGTTCAGAAGGGGAAAAGGAATCAGAGGCCGCTGTTTTGGCAAGTTATGGGGTGAGTGAAATGATCGCTAAAGCTGGGAAGCCGTTCACTGATGGTGAATTTCTTAAAGATTGCATCCTGAAGGTTTCTGAGATTATGTGCCCAGAAAAGAGAAGCCTATTCAGTAACATCAGCCTCTCTGCAAACACAGTAGTAGAAACGCATCGTTGAGCTTGCTAACGACATTGACGAACAACTCTGCGAAAAGGCAAGGCATTCAGTGCGTACTCTGTAGCACCTCGATGAGGAGAGTACCGATTTGGTTGACAGTGCACAACTAGCGATATTTGTCAGGGGTGTCAACGATACTTTGATGTCACAGAGGAGCTGCTCGGTTTGAACACAATGCGTTGTCGACAACAGCAAATGAAATCTTTCGTCAGCTGTCAGATGCAATTGATCGTGCTGGGCTGCCGTGGCATGCATTAGCAGGCATTACCACAGACGGTGCCCCATCAATGATTGGGAAAAAGAATGGGTTGGTGGCACTGGTACAACGAAGATGGAAGAGCAAAATGCAGAGTAACCCGTTGCATTGCACTGCATTATTCACCAGCAGGCACTGTGCAGCAAATGCTTGAAGTTCAAAACGTGATGTCCGTTGTTGTGAAATGCGTCAACTACATTCGCTCCAGGGGTTTGCAGCATCGGCAGTTCCGTGCATTTTGGACAAGTTGAGTCAAAATACGGGTGATCTGCTGTACTTCACAGAGGTTCGTTGGCTTAGTAGAGGGAACGTTTTAAAGAGGTTTTTTGAGTTAAAAACGGAGGTGAAAAGATTCATGGAGGAGATTAACATGCCAGTGCCAGAATTTGATGACACAAAATGGGTGATGGATCTTGCTTTCCTTGTTGACATCACACAGGAGTTGAATATCCTAAATCTGAAGCTACAAGGTCCGGGCCAGCTTGTAACAGCAATGTTTGACAGTGTGAGGGCATTCACAACAAAGCTGAGGCTGTGGAAAAGTCAAATGTCATAAAACAACCTCACTCATTTCCCAGCATGCAAGTCTCTTTTGGAGGAGCAGAGCACTGATATATGATTCAGTGGTCCTGAATATGCGGCTATCCTTGACCTGCTCCTGGAGGAATTTGATCAGTGGTTTGCAGACTTCAGGAGGCACAGACACCTTCTTAATGTGTGCTGACCCATTTTTCTGTTGATGTGGAAACAGCTCCAAATGATCTGCAGATGGAGCTAATTGATTTTAAGTGCAACACTCCTTTGAAGAACAAATTCAAGGAAGCACAGGAGATCTTGCACAGTTCTTCAAGCAGCTACCCCCACCTTCCCAGAGCTTTGCAAAAGGTTCAAGAAAAATAATGTGTCTGTTTGGCAGCACATACATGTGCTAGAAACTTTTTTCCACTTTGAATGCAAACAAGTCCAAGTACCGTTCAAGGCTAACAGATGCACACCTTGCTGCCATCCTGAAGGTCTCCACTGCTGAATCACTGAGGCCAAACATCAACAGACTTACAGAGCTGAAGCGTTGCAAGTCTCTGGCAAACGCTAAAAACCTTTGGGAAACCACCATTGTAAAAAGTTCGATTTAGTAAATTGTAAAGACTGTTGAATTTCATTTAATTCAGGACTTTGTTTTGAAAGATTTTTTTTTTCTGAACTCCATCTCCCATGATGTTACTGGCCCCCCAGAAGGATTTCAAGATTGACATTGGCCCCCAGGTAAATTGAGTTTGAGACCCCTGGTCTAGCATAACTGTGAACTGTCAGAACCACAACAAACCCATGAAATAATGGCTAGAACAGGTCGCCAAAATGAGTCCTCTATACAAAATGAATGGCTCCATCTCTATCCAACAAACTAGAAAGGTCTTCACATCTTTCCAGTGTCTTAACTCCTACAATTATTGATGTCCACCAGCCGTCAATTGCTGAAAATCAGCAGCAAACCTTCCAACAAACCGCAAACCTGCAAAAGCACATTAAAAAAACGAAGCCCAATGCTTTGCTCCACCCTCAGAAATCTCAACCACGAACATACCCGCTATGTTTCAAAACTGCACTTTCACAGGAAACCTGCAATTCAACTTGAAATAAATAAACTTAAAAAATGAACTTTAGAAAATAAATAACTAATTGAATTCCTTTCTTTTAAGAATAAATTAACGGCCAGGAAATGCCCTACCTGTCGGTCATTATTGCTTAATTACAACACACACTTAAATGAAAATTAGTATGTGTACTAAATATTTGAAACTTGTACGAAATAATGCGTTTTTGACCCGAATGGCCTTCTATAGACGGATCATTTAATTAAAACTTAATGAACATATCCTATGTCAATCAAATACTCTACCGCTATGGCCAAGTTTTGCATCACTTAGAATTTTAGGATTGATGTTAAGAGAACATTATTCAGCAGGTTTCATTTGACTTTATGAAGCTAAATTTATTAATTCTATAGGGTGATGCAAAACTTTTGGCCATAGCTTAATTGCCACACATAATTATCATTTATGTATAAACGTATCAGAGGGTATCTGATACTGGACTGCCATGCTGTCTGCTTTATTAGGGAGCCACGCAACAAAGTTGATGGAAGCCTATTGTTATTGTTAAGATTATTTGGCTTCCAAGCTGGCTTGGGAAGCCTATTACTATTGTAAAGATTTTTTTTTTTGTATTTTTTGTATTTTTTTTATTATTGTCGTGCACGCAGTGTAACCAATCAACATGAAACTTGGCAGGTATCGTCATGTGGAGATTACAGTTCAGATGCAAAAGAAATTCCACTTCTGCTTCAACCAAGATGGCGGCCTGACGCACTTATTTGGGAAAACCTTTCAAAATCTTCTTGGGAACCGGTGAACTGATTGATCTGAAACTTTGCATATGTCATCAGCAACCAAACCCGTTTCAAGTTTGCAAATATCAAAATGGGTGCCACCCAATTTGCCAAAACGTGCCTGTGGAAGGGTGGGGGGTATTCACTGACACGGGAGACAGAAGATTTTATTTGCAAACACCGCACAGGTGCCCAGTTTTATTTATTTTCTTTTTTTATTTATTTTAGCCCTCAGAGGGCGCTGTTGTCCGTGGCCTGTATACTGTCGACAGTAAAACAGAACCATGGGGTTACCAACACCCAGGACCCTATAAACAGTGCTGACCAGCCAGCAAAAAGAAGGGAGGTCATGATTGTTGGGGACTCCATACTGAGAAACACAGCAAGTTCAGTTCGCAGTTTGGACCCCCTTAATACAACAGTGTGCTGCCTTCCAGGAGCCTCTGTCAAGCACATCACTGAGAACGTGGACAGGCTCCTAGAACGAACTGGAGATGACCCGTAGTAGTCGCCCACATTGGTACAAACAACATTGGAAGAGACAGGCCAAGATCCCTGCAGAACAAATTCAGAGAGCTAGGAAGGAAATTAAAAAGACAAGACCAAAACTGTGGTATTTTCTGGGATACTGCCGGCGCCTTGCAAAGGACCATATGGACAGCTGGAAATACAAAATCAAAATGCATGGCTGAAATCGTGGTGCACACAGGAAGGCTTCACCTTTCTTGAACATTGGAGCACTTTCTACAACAAGGACTATCTATACAGGTGGGAAGGACTGCACTTAAACAGAAAGGGAACCAATCTACTGGAGAAAGGATCCTTCAGGCGGTACAGAAGCATTTAAACTAGAAAGGAAGGGGGGAGAAAACAAAAAACAGAAGGGAGACCACATCAAAACAAGGGCAACAACTCAGGTAAGACCACTATTAAATGTATTTATCTTAATGCTAGAAGTCTCAGAAACAAAATGTTAGAACTTGAAGCTACTGCACTAACAAGTAACTACGATGTGATAGGTGTTACAGAAACTTGGTTGTCTGAGAGTGATGGAGACGAATATAATATCAGTGGGTACACACTGTACAGGAAAGACAGGCAGGACAGAAGAGGCGGAGGGGTAGCGCTATACATAAGAAATAGCCTTGAAGCCCAGGTGTTAAATCAGGACAAAGAAAACAATGCAGAATCAATATGGGTCAGAATAATGGACACAAATTCAAAGGGCATAATAATAGGGAGCATGCTATAGACCGCCAAATTCAGGCGCTGAGCAAAATAATCTGTTGTACAATGACATTAGAAATGCGTGTGAAAAAGGAGAAGCCATACTAATGGGGATTTCAACTTCCCCATATAAAATGGGAAAACCCGATGGGGGGCACGACGGACGAAATTGAAATGGTGGAAATGACAAATGACTGCTTCCTAATGCAATTTGTCAAGGCACCGACTAGAGGGGAGGCATGCCTTGATTTAGTCTTTTCAAATAATGAAGACAGAATAACTAAAACAGAGGTCAGAGAGCCATTGGCAAACTCAGACCACAACATGGTCTCATTTGAAATATTTTTAAAACCCCAAAAGTAATGACTAAAGCTAAGGTTTACAATTTTAGAAAAGCAAACTATGAAGGTATGAAAACGGAGACTAACAGAAGTAGATTGGAGTAAAATAGAGAAAACATCCACAGAAAAGGGTGGCTGTCTTTTAAAAATGTAGTACTAGAGGCACAAAACAATTACATCCCAAAAGTAGACAAATCTAAATCTAAACAAAATGGCCAAAATGGTTTAATAGATCAATTAAAAAAAAATATTCAGCGAAAAAAGGCACTTTACAGAGCGTTTAAAAAGGGACCAAAAACAAAGCACACAGAAAGAGTACTTGGAACTGCAAACACAAGTCAAAAAAGGAAGTTAGAAAGCCAAGAGAGATAGAAATCAATATTGCTAAGGGGCTAAAACCAATTCCAAAATGTTTTTCCAATATTATAACAGCAAGAGAACATTCAAAGAGGAGGTTAAATGTCTAAGAGACACAAATGGCAAAATCATAGATGAAGAAAAAAAAAATAGCAAATATATTAAATGATTACTTTTCACAGATTTTTACAAAGGAGGACACGGACAACATGCCCCATGTCGACCTGTTCCTATCCAGTTTTAAATAACTTTAGCATAACAGAGGCAGAAGTGTTAAAGGGACTAGGGAGCTCTTAAAATAAACAAATCCCTGGGCCAGATGAGATCCTCCCAATAGTACTCAAAGAAATGAAAGAAGTTATTTACAAGCCGCTAACCAAGATCATGCAACAGTCTCTTGACACAGGGGTTGTGCCGACAGACTGGAAAATAGCAAACGTAATACCCCATCCACAAAAAGGAGAGACAAAACTGAACCAGGTAACTACAGACCAATAAGCCTGACTTCTATTATATGTAAACTTATGGAAACTATAATAAGATCCAAAATGGAAAATTACCTATATGGTAACAATATCCTGGGTGACAGCCAGCATGGTTTTAGGAAAGGGAGATCATGTCTAACTAACCTACTTGACTTTTTTTTGAGGATGCAACATTGAAAATGGACAACTGCAAAGCATACGACATGGTCTATTTAGATTTCCAAAAGCTTTTGACAAAGTCCCGCATAAAAGATTAATTCTCAAACTGAACGCAGTAGGGATTCAAGGAAATGCATGCACATGGATTAGGGAGTGGTTAACATGTAGAAAACAGAAAGTACTGATTAGAGGAGAAACCTCGAAATGGAGTGAGGTAACCAGTGGTGTACCACAGGGATCAGTATTAGGTCCTCTCTGCTATTCCTAATCTACATTAATGATTTAGACTCTGATATAGTAAGCAAACTCGTTAAATTTGCAGACGACACAAAAAATAGGAGGAGTGGCAGACACTGTTGAAGCAGCAAAGGTCATTCAAAATGATCTAGACCGCATTCAAAAAATTGGGCAGACACATGGCAAATGAAATTTAATAGAGAAAAGTGTAAAGTATTGCATGCGGGCAATAAAAATGTTCATTATAAATATCATATGGGAGATAGTGAAATTGAAGAAGGGAACTATGAAAAGACCTAGGAGTTTATGTTGACTCAGAAATGTCTTCATCTAGACAATGTGGGGGGGAAGCTATAAAAAAGGCTAACAAGATGCTTGGATATATTGTGAGAAGTGTTGAATTTAAATCAAGGAAGTAATGTTAAAACTCTACAATGCATTAGTAAGACCTCACCTAGAATATTGTGTTCAGTTCTGGTCACCTCGTTACAAAAAGGATATTGCTGCTCTAGAAAGAGTGCAAAGAAGAGCAACCAGAATTATCCCGGTTTAAAAGGCATGTCGTATGCAGACAGGCTAAAAGAATTGAATCTATTCAGTCTTGAACAAAGAAGACTACGCCAAGCGATCTGATTCAAACATTCAAAATCCTAAAAGGTATAGACAATGTCAACCCGGGGACTTCTTTGACTTGAAAAAGAAAAAAGGACCAGGGTCATAAATGGAGATTAGATAAAGGGGCATTCAGAACAGAAAATAGGAGGCACTTTTTTTACACAGAGAATTGTGAGGGTCTGGAACCAACTCCCCAGTAATGTTGTTGAAGCTGACACCCTGGGATCCTTCAAGAAGCTGCTTGATGAGATTCTGGGATCAATAAGCTACTAACAACCAAACGAGCAAGATGGGCTGAATGGCCTCCTCTCGTTTGTAAACTTTCTTAATACAGGTATACTGTTCCGTGCACATACAAGTGCTCGAAAATAATAATGAAAACAGAAGGCAAAAGAAAAAGAGAAAATAAAACACAGTAATAAAACTACAAACAAAAATGCTGCTTACGCAGTGCCCCCACTGCCGCTAAGCCGGTCTGAACCGGTCTGAACCGTCCTACACTCAGTTGTTCCTATACACTGGGGGTGGCCAGGGTTCCCCGTATACTTACACACATCCCCTCGGGTACGTAATTATTTATTTTACTTTGTAAATTAGTTTTTAAGGAAGGCTGTCTCCCTCAGCCGGGCTGGCCTGATCCTTGTTTCACTCTGGCCTCTTCTGCCAGCGTCACTGTATATCCCCGAACACGGCCACCTGAGTGCACAACCAAGCGCAAACACTTCTCACAATATATCCGAGCATCTTGTTGGCCTTTTTTATAGGCAGATCCTACGAGACTGCTGCCCTCTACCTGCAGTCCCACGCACGTGTCAGTTAGTCAGTCCAGATCCCCCCCGTTACAGCGCCCAAACATCAAACTGCTTCTGTTTGCAAACCGTTTAACCAGCTCCTAACTTGGTAGGTGTCATCCTGGGGACAATGGCATTAAAATATGGCAAAATGGTGTTCTTTCATAAAACAAGATGGTGGTCAGACCTACATTTTGCTCTTAAATTTAAAACTGCTTCATGGGATTGTTTATTTGATGAACTCCAAAGCTGACAAGCATCATCCCTGTGTCAATACAATTAACTTTTTCAAAAATGGCTACCTGATGCATTTCTTTAAAAACCTTTCAAAATCTTCGGTCAAATGTTAAACTAGCTTATAACCCCTTAGATAGTGCAGATAGGTTAATGGTTACTATGGTACACTATGGCAAAGTGGTTGCTGACTATGTACAGGTGCAGAGGTGATGCAGTGCAGGAATAAACAGACAGAGATTTGTAATCCGGTATGGAAAAATATCCGTTTTATTTTAGTTATAATCCAGGTCTGGTGACCAAATAATAAACTCCGGTTATACAAAGCGATGCGTAAAACATGGAGAACAGTACAGGGATTGCAGCCCTAAACAATAAACACAGTATCTCTCCCACAATATACAACCACGGTCACCAGTCCTGGGTGCGTGCTGTAGTGCTCGTGGTGGGTGATACAGTTTAAAGAGTAACAAATAGTACAGTGCTATTCCGGGTTCAGTGCTGGCTCTTAGCGACAGCTCCGGAATGTGATAGCCGTCTATAAACACACAAATAACAATTATAGAAAAGACAGACAAAACAAACACTCACAATACCCTCAATACACAGTGCACGGGTCCTTCTGGGTCTATTTCGAAACCAAAAAGCAAAGGAAAAGATTTACAATTCCCCGGCCCCTTTTATGAGATTATGCATGACCCCTTGGTAAACGATTGCAGCTGACTCTATTGCCTGCAGCTGTTACCTTGTTTACCTTCCAGGTCAATACATTCCTGCACCGGAGTCTTGCCTTTTTCCAGGCTGACTGACTTCCTGACCCAGGGAATGAACTGTCAGACCAACCTGTCCAAAGCCTTTCCCTTTCGCTACTTAGTACCCTCACAGGTCGAGAGGGAGATTTACAACCAGAACTCATTATATTTCCGTCACATACACATATAGGAAACCATATGTGCTCTATCCAAAAATGACCTTGCCTGCGACCTTTGACCTCTCCTTAAGTTAAAATGTAAAACTAGCTTATAACTCCTTACAGAGTGCAGCTAGGGTCATGGTTACTATGGAACACATATAGGAACCCACATATGCTCTATCAAATATGTCCTTGCCTGTGACCTCTGACCTCTCCTAAAGGTCAAATGCAAAAATTGCTAATAACGTCTTAGTTCAGATACGGTCATGCCCTATTGGAAATGTACATGTTTTAGTTGTGATATAATTTAAATAATTGCTATAATAATATATTTAAATGTGTTTTAATGTGTTTTAATGCATTTATGTATTTGGAATAAACCTTAAGAACTGTGCTTAACATACATACTCACGAACCTTCACATTAAAATATTAGTAGTAAAGCATTACAGCGTCTGTCACTTTATGGTCATAAGCCCGGCCCCTTTCCCACGCCTTTGATTGATTTATGACCCTTATGCCCCGCCCCTTTTTGACAGCTGTAATGAACATAAGAACATAAAGAAGATTACAAACGAGAGGAGGCCATTCGGCCCATCTTGCTCGTTTGGTTATTAGTAGCTTATTGATTCCCAGAATCTCATCAAGCAGCTTCTTGAAGGATCCCAGGGTGTTGATTACTGGGGTGTTGATTCCAGACCCTCACAATTCTCTGTGTAAAAAATGTGCCTCCTATTTTCTGTTCTGAATGCCCCTTTATCTCCATTTGTGACCCCTGGTCCTAGTTTCTTTTTTTCAGGTCAAAAAAGTCCCCTGGGTCGACATTGTCAATACCTTTTAGGATTTTGAATGCTTCAATCAGATCACTGCGTAGTCTTCTTTGTTCAAGATTGAATAGATTCAATTATTTTAGCCTGTCTGCATAGGCAAAAAAGTGTTTTTTTCTGACATTAACCGGATATCAATCAAAAGATAGACCAACCTTAAAATGGTGTCTGTTTCAACATGTACCCCAGTTCATATAAGCAGTATGTAATATTATAGGCTATTACATAGAAAAGAAAAAGAGAAAGAAGAATAAAGGGGGTGTGTGCATTTACCTTTTGACAATGCTAGGGTACCTCTAAAATAATAACCTTGATTATTACCAATCAGAGAGCCCCCAAACACAAAAAAGAGTTTCATCATCAGTAACATTATGTTATTACAATGAAAATTAACCCATGACTGTAGGCGGAAAAATGTACTGGGGTCCTACATGTTTTCTGGTTTTCAGGTGATGGTAGGTACTGGAGCCTTCCCATAATACACTTGGTTCAGGTGTTTTTTATGATACGCCATCTGGCGGTCGATTCAAAATAAAGTCTAAAAACCCTTTAAAAGTTATTTTAGAAGCTGACAAATGTTAATGATTTTAATATTGCAGCGTTCTCTAATTATTTTCAAATTAAAGTCTAAAAACCCTTTAAAAGTTATTTTAGAAACTAACAAATGTTAGCACTACATTCTTTGGATTAATAAGATTATTTTAAGACCAAATAAGACGTAATTAGTCTGACTTTTTGACCAAGCAGAGGGGTTATGGAGAATGTGGGTGAAAAGAGTCTGTCTTTTGACCCAGGGGAGAGAAGCGGCCATGGAAATGAAAGGGTAAGAAAACCTGTTTTTTGACTTAGTAAGAGATTCTTCTTAAATAATAGCCTTAACCCTTTGCAGTCCATTTATTCAGCGCGTGTCAGGCACGTCAGGTCCAATTTATTTTCACACGCACAGTTTATTTTAGACATGCTGTTTAAAAGTATTTTTTTCACAGTAAAACAGGTTTAAAAGGCACTGCATATCAACAGGACACTCAATACTGCATCTCCAGCACAGCACCGCCCCACCCCTTGTTCGCTATATTTTTATCACCAAACTCCTCAATAATGCGATCCAAGTCGTTATTTGATTACTATAATATCTAAAAAAAGCTCTGCAAATGTCTGTGATGGTCTTTGAGCGCTGGATGCGGAAGCAGCTATCTTGTCTATCAGTATTCATGAGATACGCCCCTTTTTTTTCCAGCTTCTCTCGGTTCCTGTCGCTCCCACTCGGCCATTGAATGGTTTTCTCGGCTTTTTCTGGAGAAAAAACGACTAGAGACCTGTTTTTTACGTCTTTTTGATAATGTCAGACAGGGTCCGACATTGGACCGGAAAGGGAAAATTGCGATGTCAGACCAGGTCCGACATAGGACCGCAAAGGGTTAACTACTCCTTCAGAGGACAACAGCTTACATAAAGGCTTCTTAATCACTATGTAATATTTTACACTATTACACTGAAAAGTAACCTTATCTAACTGTGGAATGTCTATTGAGCCTGTTCTTTTTTTCGGGGAGGTAGACCTGAGGTGGGCTGTTCACTGTGTAATGCATGTACTTTTCCCACAATGCTGTTGGCTGATATTTGAATACAGGATCTTTCGATCTACTGTATACAGGTTCCCTAATTATTTTCAAATTAAAGTCTAAAACAAAAAATAAATAAATAAAAATCTATCAATGTATGCTGTTTGTGTGTGTGTGTGTAAGTTAAATTCTTTAATAATATAATTACAATTATTTTAGTTAAGATGAAAACATTTACAAAGCTATGAAATTAATAAATACACAAATAAATAAATACATGTTTACTGTTCAATTATAGTCTATAATTGTAGACAGTGTTCAAGAGTTTGTTACAAATATTTTAGTTCAAGATGGGCAAAACTTGGACGCTTATCTTTGAATTGAGGTCTAAAATTGTTTTAAAATCAGAAATAGTCAGACATTATGTAAAAAACATGTTTTTAGTATAGTATTTCAGATTTTACAGGGGAATAGGCAGCTACGAATGTGATATCGTTGTCTTTTTATGATACACTTTATATGATCTAAATTAACAGGACGTTTTTTTCTAATGATTAAACATGATATTGCCTGTATGTTATAATGTTCAAGATTTTACTGCATTTAACTAAGTATTTGCAATATTTTAACATATTAATTTTAGATCTTGAAACAATATGACATACTAAACATACCTGAAAATATTATCAAACACCTTTGTGGTAAAGTACTGCACGCAGGCAATAAAAATGTCCATTATAAATATCATATGGGAGATACTGAAATTGAAGAAGGAATCTATGAAGAAGACCTGGGAGTTTATGTTGACTCGGAAATGTCTTCATCTAGACAATGTTGGGAAGCTATAAAAAAAGGCCAAGATGCTCGGATATATTGTGAAAAGTATTGAATTTAAATCAAGTGTAGTAATGTTAAAACTTTACAATGCATTAGTAAGACCTCATCTAGAATATTATGTTCAGTTCTGGTCACCTCATTACAAAAAGGATATTGCTGCGCTAGAAAGAGTGCAAAGAAGAGCAACCAGAATTATTCCGGGTTTAAAAGGCATGTCGTATGCAGATAGGCTAAAATAATTGAATCTATTCAGTCTATTTTTTGTCTCCCTTTTTGTGGATTGGTATTACGTTTGCAATTTTCCAGTCTGTCGGTACAACCCCTGTGTCAAGAGACTGTTGCATGATCTTGGTAAGCGGTTTGTAAATAACTTCTTTCATTTCTTTGAGTACTATTGGGAGGATCATATTGATTCGGCGTTGTTTTCTTCGATCAGATTTAACACCTGGGCTTCAAGACTATTTCTTATGTATAGCGTTATCCCTCAGCCTCTTCTGTCCTGCCTGTCTTTCCTATACAGTGTGTACCCACTAATATTATATTCGTCTCCATCACTCTCAGACAACCAAGTTTCTGTAACACCTATCACATCGTAGTTACTTGTTAGTGCAGTAGCTTCAAGTTCTAACATTTTGTTTCTGAGACTTCTAGCATTTAGATAAATACATTTAATAGTGGTCTTACCTGAGTTGTTGCCCTTGTTTTGATGTGGTCTCCCTTCTGTTTTTTTGTTTTCTTCCCCCTTCCTTTCTAGTTTAAATATTTCTGAACCTCCTCAAGGATCCTTTCTCCGAGTAGATTGGTTCCCTTTAAGTGTAGTCCGTCCTGCCTATATAGATAGTCATTGTTGTAGAATGTGCTCCAATGTTCATGAACGATGAAGCCTTCCTGTGTGAACCACAATTTCAACCATGCATTTTGATTTTGTATTTCTAACTGTCTGTATGCTCCTTTGCAAGGTGCCGGCAGTATCCCAGAAAATACCACAGTTTTGGTCTTGACTTTTAAACTATCTGAACCCAGCTGTTTCAACCCTCTTCCATCTCCCTGGTGGCTTTCAGTCTGCTAGGGGTGCAGACTTCTATGAATTGTGGGTGTGCCAGCTCCTCAAGCTCCTGTTGCTGTCTCATTTCCTTCAGCTCCATTTCTAGCACACTTACTAGTTTAAGCAAGTCCTGGATTTTGCAGCAGTTTAGACACACTTGGTTGAGTTCTGTTTGGTTTTCTCGGATTTCCCACATTATGCAGTTGTCACAGATTACTGGCTTGAAGACCATGTTAATTTTTATTTTATTTTTTTTGGAAGATTAATTTAGTTTCTGCAGCTGTCAACCTGCTTTCCAACTGCTTCTAAATGTTCTGTACTTGTCCACTTGTACTTCTCCCATGCTGTCGCCTTCTCACGCAGCTGTTAGACTTCTCACACAGCTGTTAGACTTTAAACTGTAGTGTTTATGTAATTTAAAGATGTAATTAAAGATGTAATTTCTTCTTACTGCTTCTAACTGCTCCGCATTTGTCCACTTGTACTTCTCCCACGCTGTCGCCTCCACACGCTGTCGCTGTGAACAGTGGCTGGCTTTTTTTTTAGTTTTCTGTGCT
>JAHFZB010000184.1:57730-71750 GCA_036884735.1 Huso huso | reverse complement strand
GCGGGCACCGCCCCTCCCCCGTGTCTCAGAACAGCGGCGAATTTGAATCAGCTGCTCCGAGATTCAGCTCGTTATCAGAAAAATACACACAGCTGTTAGACTTTAATCTGCAGTGCTTTCTGATTAAAGCAATTAAAGATGTAATTTAAAGATGTAATTTCTCCTTACTGCTTCTAACTGCTAGGTATTTGTCCACTTGTACTTCTCCCACGTTGTCGCCTCCACACGCTGTCGCTGTGAACACTGGCTGGCTTTCGTTTGTTTTCTGTGCTGCGGGCTCCGCACCTCCCCTGTGTCACAGAACAGCGTCGAATTTGAATCAGCTGCTCCGAGTTTCAGCTCGTTATCAGAAAAAGACACGCAGCTGTTATCTGATTAAAGCAATTTTAAAGATGTAATTAGTTGGGCTTGCGAAGCAAGAGACCCTACTTTAAATCTTCGACATACTTCTTCTTCTTATTCTTTGGCACGCTACTCCTCTTACACCGTTTAAGCTAGAAACGCTGTTCAAACTTTAAAACGTGTAGACCGTTCTGGAATAGTGTGCTTGTATACAACTTTTTTATATCTTTTATACTTTTTAAACTAAGCTTTTTGTCCTTTTTTTGTCCATCTTCATTCACTTTAATGGGACTTTTTTCAACATTCTAAAGCTCCCCATTGTTTAAAAACTCCCAGACTTCCAACATTCTATTTACTGTAAACGATGTAACTTTTGACACAAATCAGCTACTTTGACTACTTTCCCAACAAGCTAGACAAAAAGTTAGAGGGCCTGACATCTTCCTCTACTAATCTGCTATTCAAATATGAAATCAAAACAGAAATAACTTTTCCCAATCAAGAGGTACACCTGTTTTAGTAACCGCACCAACTACGTTTTCTGTGAACTTTTAGAAATAACTGCCGTTTTGACCACTTTCCCAAAAAGTTAGACAAATACTTAGAGTAAATGAAATCTTCCTCTACTTCTTAGCTATTCAAATATGAAAGAGCTATTCAAAACAGGAATGGCGTCTACCAATCAAGATGTATAGCTGTTTTAGTAACCGCATCAACTTCTTTGAGTAGGCTACTTCCCACTGTTGAATTAACTGTCATAGAACTTTGAGAAATTTAAAATTATAGCACATTCTAAGCATGAGCCAATTAGTAAACAATGTGACTTTTGACACAAATCAGCTACTTTGACCACTTTCCCAACAAGTTAGACAAAAAGTTAGAGTGTATGAAATCTTCCTCTACTTCTCTGTTATTCAAATCTGAAATCAAAAATATCTTCTAACAATCAAACGGTACATGTCTGATGAAATGTGTGATCTATCTGCCCCACAGTCCAAAGTAATAAGGTTGATGTAGTAGTCTATCAAAGTAATCAGACCAATTATGTTACTAAATTTAACTTTGACTGTATGTAACTGCTTTGCTTTAAGAAGTAAAACACTTCCACTACCACAAAAATACTTTTAAAGAGCTAAAGCAAGCCCCACAACTTTACTTGTAAAGTTACCATCTAGTTTAACCCTTTGCAGTCCATTTATAAAGTGCGTGTCAGGCTCGTCAGGTCCAATTTATTTTCACACGCGCAGTTAATTTTAGACGCGCTGTTTAAAAATATTTTTTTTCCACAGTCAAACGGGTTTAAAAGGCCCTGCATATCAACAAAGCACTCACTAGGCATCTCCAGCCCCGCCCCACCCTTTCGTTCGCTATAGCTTTCACATATGCTAAGAAATAAATAATAATAATAATAATAATAATAATAGTCGTACATACCGATCGATCATCTCCTGATCACTCGTTTTATCACCAAACTCCTCAATAATGCGATCCAAGTCATTATTTTATTACTATAACATCTCAAAAAAGCTCTGCAAATGGCCGTGTTATTCTCTGTGCGCTGATTCAGTAACAGGCAGCTTGTTTCCTTATGGCCGCCCCAATCTGATGCCAGGGGCAAGTATGACTATTCATGAGACACGCCCTTTTATTTTTATTTTTTTCGGCTTGTCTCGACTCTTGTCGCTCCCACTTGGCCATTGAATGGTTTTCTCAGCTTTTTCCGGCGAAAAAACGACTAGAAACCCGTTTTTTGCGTTTTTTTGATGATGTCGGACAGGGTCCGACATTGGACCGATAGGAATAATTGTAATGTCGGACCAGGTCCGACATAGGACCGCAAAGGGTTAAAGATGTAATTTCTCCTTACTGCTTCTAACTGCTCTGTACTTGTCCACTTGTACTTCTCCCACGCTGTCGCCTCCACACGCTGTCGCTGTGAACAGTTGTCACAGCCTATCGCAGGCCAAGTGACAGCTGATAAAATAATGTTTTTCTCTTCTTTAAAATAAATACGTTCTATGAAAGACTTACTGTCGACTACGCCACCTTGTTTTGTTATGGTCAAGGTCCTTCCAAAAAATAAATTATAATTCTCTAACTCCAGGAGTTAACACACACAGCACAGATAGGAATTTTGGATTTTTAAAAGTTGCTTTATTCACTACTTAGGCTAGATAATTTCTCAATATAACAATTTATTTTCTCCAGCTCTCACAAGGAGAAGCCTTAATAATGCAACCAAATACACAAAAAACAAAAGGCGATTATACACCCCAACCCCTCAGTCCCGAACTGATAGTCCAAGGCGTGACCGGATGACCATACTTCATCCACTCCCTGGTCCAGACCTCCTCTTAGGGCCCCTGTCCCGACACCTGTTTGGGCAACCGTCCCAATAGGGCACTGCACTTCAGCTGAAGGCCTCAGGAGAGATCCCAGGGAAAACTGGCTTGACCCACGTCTCTCTCCTTATTCCTCCCCGAGCCCCATGGTGATATGCTGCCATCTCACAGGTTGTAGTTACTGCTCCAACGCGCTGTCTGTCCGGTCCCCGCTCTCCTGCGCAGACCCAATGAGTATACAGAATTCAGAGTAGGTGCTACCGCTCACAGACTGGAACTGTCCACTGCCAGGAGCTCACAATCCACACCCCCAATTGTACTGATCCAATATATATTAGTAAAATATAGTACTCGGAACTTCAAGCAATAGGAGTAGTAGATACAATTCAAGTAAGTTAAAATTTAATAACAATAAAAGAAAAAAACGCTAAAACACAAGCTCGAGCAAAAAAAAAAAAAAATAAAACTATACTTTCCTGCTTGCAGACATAGCCTCTAAATACTCATGGTAATCTGTGGCAAAGTGGTTGCTGATTATAAACAGGTGCAGAGGTGATGCAGTGCGGGAATAAACAGACAGAGATTTGTAATCCAGTATGGAAAAATATCCGTTTTATTTTAGTTATAATCCAGGTCTGGTGACCAAATAATAAACTCCGGTTATACACAGCGATGCGTAAAACACGGAGAACAGTAACAGGGATTGCAGCCCTAAACAATAAACACAGTATCTCTTCCACAATATACAACCACGGTCACCAGTCCTGGGTGCGTGCTGTAGTGCTCGTGGCGGGTGATACAGTTTAAAGAGTGACAAATAGTGCAGTGCTGTTCCGGGTTCAGTGCTGGCTCTTAGCGACAGCTCCAGAACGTGTTAGCCGTCTATAAACACACAAATAACAATTATAGACAAGACAAACAAACAAACACTCACGATACTTTTAATACACTGTGCACGGGTCCTTCCGGGTCTATTTCCAAACCAAAAGCGAAGGAAAAGATTTACAATTCTCCAGCCCCTTTTATTATTATTATTTGTTTATTTAGCAGACGCCTTTATCCAAGGCGACTTACAGAGACTAGGGTGTGTGAGCTATGCATCAGCTGCAGAGTCACTTACAATTACACCTCAACCGAAAGATGGAGCACAAGGAGGTTATGTGACTTGCTCAGGGTCACACAATGAGTCAGTGGCTGAGGTGGGATTTGAACCAGGGACCTCCTGGTTACAAGCCCTTTTCTTTAACTACTGGACCACACAGCCTCCTTTTAAGCGATTATGCATGACCCCTTGGTAAACGATTGCAGCTGATTCTATTGCCTGCAGCTGCTACCTCGTTTACCTTCCAGGTCAATATATTCCCGCACTGGAGTCTCGTCTTTTTCCAGGCTGACTGACTTCCCGACCCAGGGAATGAACTGTCAGGACAACCTGTTCTGGTTGTAAATCTCCCTCTCACAGGTTGAGAGGGAGATTTACAACCAGAACTCATTATATTTCCATCACATAATTCCATACAACAACCACTGGGTTTTAAAAAGAGGAAGGTACACAGACAATAAAAACATTAAAAAGAAAAACAGTTGCATACAACAAGGTCTCCAAAAATCTTTGTTTTCTAGTATACCGGATAAATACACTTGTCCTGTAGGAAAGCCGACAGTATACAGAGTTCACAGTAAAACTGCCCGATTAACACCAAAACGTAAACAATGAACGCAAAAATTATTGTCAGTACCTCGTTTCAATTATCTTCAAATCACCACCATCAAGTCCCACGGTCCTCCCAGAGTGAGTCCACAAAAAAAAAGAAACAAAACAAAACTGACACTGTCCGTGCACAAAAAAATCTCAGCCACTCGCTGTACCTAATCTCGTTCTCTTTGTTTTCGTTTAACTTCCCCCGGCTTCTCTCTTTTTCCTATTCTGGTTCTTCCTAGTTCCACACTCCCTTCTCTTAGTTCCTCACCCTTTTTTATACCCCATAGCCCTTCTAATTCCAGGTGTGTATAGGTACTTGCCCATTGTTTGGGGCGGGACCTGAGGTCCGTATGCACAATGCTCGTGATAAACAAAACAAACAAACAAAAAAAAACTATAATTACGAACTCAGTTTCACCCATGCACCAAACAACATAGACAATTAATGATTGTAGGAATATATTTATTTAGAAATAAGTAAATTGATTACACTTTAGAAAGATGTTAGATTTAGTATAGAATGAAGTAATGTTTCTTGTTAATCGTGGGAAAGACAGACAAATGGAGATCTGTGAAAGCTGCTTCCATGAGATCTCAACAGGTTTTATAACTATTGTCTCCTGTAAGAGATGTAACAGAGAGGTGACACCTCTGACACAATAGGTGTCTCATGGTGGAAACTTCAAAGAACTCTAGGAAGCTATCACTCTCTTTCCTCCCATCAAGGAGTTAGGAAAATTAACTTTGTATTATTCTGATCCGTGCTTGGAGAGAGTATACCTGCAAACTGTTGTCACCATGTAACCTTTAAGATGTCTGGTTATAACTTTGCAACTCAGAACTTTTATCTTCAATAAACTAGACTTATCTGGACTTGAAAGCAAGAAGCCTGCAACTTCTCTTTTGCTTTTTCTTTTATGGCTTTTTACAACAATGATCAACACAGCAAAACAGTGTAAAGCAAACAGAAAATTATAAAAGGATAAAAAACACAATCTAATTAAAATATTCACACACTACTAATTAATACGTGCAGGAAAACAACAAATTAAACACAGGCATATGGTCACTTGTGACATTTCCCCCCCCCCCACTTTAACGATTGTTGTCCCGACAATGGCAATAACCCTGATTAATCCTGGTAACGTGCAGGCATCTTACTTCTATTCTCCATTGTGGATCTCCTCAAGGGTTCTACTGGCTCTCTGCCAGGAATTACTACCGGGTCTATTCTCTCCCCAATTACAAGGTCAGGTTCGGTCATAGGCAGGTCTACCGGTACTGGTCCATCTCTCTGGTCCTCAATGTATTCCGGTTGTGCGGTGGGTCTCTCAACTGGCCGGGGCCACACCCGGACTGGGAAGAAGAAGGGTCTCATCCTGTCCCTCTGTATTTCAACTGGTGCCCCCTGTTCGGTTACAGGGGCTCCCCCTGGGGGGTCAGGCCATGCCATCAATTGGGGACACACCCTCAAGTTTTTACAATGGATCGTCCTCTCAGGACCATCTTGGTGCTTGGGCCGGATTCGATAAGCCAGACTGCCGGGGCCTAGGGAAGCAACAACAATATAAGGGGTAGGGTGCCAGCATGGGGCCAACTTACCCTGCGCCTGCCTTCGGAAGTTCCGGAGCAAAACTCTCTCTCCAGGAAGTAACAGAATGTCTTGCACCCAATGATTATATCTAATTCCATCATGTCTTTGCCGTTTCCATGCATGCGCCTTCACGGTAGCATAGGCATGCTCCAGTGTCCGTTGATGTGAATGCACCCATCCTCCAAGCATCTGCCGACTCTCCAGGGGGATCATTCCGGTCACAAAGTCCATGGGTAGGCGATGTCATCCGAACATCACATAGAATGGGGGGAGACCTGTACTCTCATGAACAGAATTATTATAAGCATGTAACAGTTCCTGTAAATGATTAATCCAGTGCTCCTGCTCTTCATCTCTAAGGGAACTCAACAACGCTATAATCGTTTGGTTCAAACGTTCACATGCCCCATTCCCCTGAGGATGATAAGGGGTCGTACGGCTTTTCTTGCACCCATATAGACTAATCAGATTCTGCAAGATCTCGGATTCAAAAGCTGGGCCTCGGTCAGAGTGAATACGCTTGGGGCACCCAAAGGGTTGAATAATAGCTTTCCATAATGCCTTTACAGTAGTCAGTGCAGTCTGATCTCTTGTAGGTACCGCCCAAGCAAACCTCGAAAACAAATCTACCATTACTAAAATATAGGGGTAGGTATCCCCACTCCGTCCTAAGGACAAGTAATCAATCGCTACTACTTCCATAGGAAAGGAAGTCTGAATAGAAAGGAGGGGGGCTCTCACCTCAGGTCGGGCCTTACTACAGGCACACTGCGAGCATTCTCATGTCCACTGCTTGATGTCTTCTCCCATCCCGTACCAATAGAACCTCCAACAAAGTACTCCCAGAACCTTTGCGCTAGCTGCATGTCCAAAGGCCGCATGGTATTTCTCCCAGACGGGTCTGCCTTGACTCTGTGGTACTACAATCTGTATTGTTCTCTCCCCACTGGGATCTTCTAGGCCTTGGTGGACTAGGATATTTTGTTCCAAGCTCAGCTTGTCCCATTCCTGTGCCAACCTCCAGGCTTCTGGAAGCGCTGCGCTTCTTACCGCTACCCCCGGCAAGGCTCCTCATCTCCACCATGTCTGTACCTCTTGGATGGCGGGATCCTGTACTTGCCATTCTTCTCATGGGAACTCAAGGACTAGGTCGGTCGGCACCTCCTCCGGTTGGGTCGTCCGTTCACCTTCTACTGAGGTCATCAGAGCATCCACAGCTCGCACTTCCTGTTCTCCAGGCAATCTAGAAAGAACATCTGCATTCCTGTTATCTATGCTTGGTCTGTACTTTATTTAAAATTTAAAATGTGCTAACTGGGCAACCCAATGCTGCTCTGTAGCCCCTAATTGGGCTGTATCTAAATGAACAAGTGGGTTATTATCAGTAATCACTACAAAGTCTGCTCCCCATAAGTAATCTTTAAATTTCTCTGTCACAGCCCACTAAGGGCTAGAAATTCTAATTTGAATGAGCTGTAATTCTGGTCATTCCATTCTGGTGGGTGTAAGCTCCTGCTTGCATAGGCAATGACTCGTTCCCTGCCCTCGTGGACTTGCGACAACACAGCTCCCAGTCCATCAAGGCTCGCATCTGTATACAAATGAAAAGGTTTAGTAAAATCTGCATCAGCTAAAATGGGGGCACTTAAAAGCGCTGCCTTCAATGCTTCGAATGCCTCCTGGCATTCTGGAGTCCAATCTACTGTAACTTTCTGTTTCTTCCCCAGAACAGCTGTTCCTTGAAGTAAAGCATGTAGCAGGGCAGCAATCTTCGAAAAGGCCGGAATAAAACGCTGATAATAACCCACAAATCCTAAAAATGAACGCACTTGGCGCACAGTAGAGGGCGGCACCCAGTCTTGGACCACCGCCAACTTCAAATTATATCGTCCAGGTAGATTAGTAAGGATTCGTTTACCTGGTCTCCTAGGCAACGCGCATTAACCACTGGAAAGTCGCTGGGGCATTACACAGTCCGAAGGGCATTCGCTCAGACTCGTATAGTCCAAATGGAGTCGTAAAGGCCATCTTCTCATGGTTCCTAGGATCCATCTCGACCTGCCAGTACCCACTAGCCAGGTCCAATGTTGAGTACCACTCAGCTTTCGTGAGGCTCGTAAGAGATTCCTCTATCCGAGGCAATGGATAGGCATCTGTGACAGGTTGTGAGCGGTGTAGTGCAAAAAGATATATAATGTCCAAACAGAATTCTCCCAAAAATAATCCTTATTTTATTCTTACAACACAAATAGCCAAAAAATAATCAGAATCAAAAATAATAATCCACCCCTCTACCAGCGATGGTATCAGGGTAAAACAGAAAGGGTCCAGTCCATAAAATAAACAAAAATGACACTCCTCAACCGACAATCCTCCGTTCACCAAAATGTGCTCTTCTCCTCCGGGGTTTGTGGTGCGTGCGCTGTGCTGTGTTGTGTTGTGCGGTGAGGGGCGTGCTCTGGGGTTCGTGCTGGTTCTGTAGCTACAACCTCACGTCCTCCGGCTCCTCTTCAGAATACACAAAAACAAACACGTAATAAAACAAAACACAACAGCTCCGGCTGGTCGTTCAACCTCTCAGCGCAAGGGGAGGTACTGACATAGCTGCTTCCCCTTTGTACCCAGAAAACTCCTCCCTGCAATCAACGCGTCGCCATGGTTTCTCCAATAGAGGGCTGCCCCACAGCTGACTGCAATGGAGTCGTCCTGAGTACTTGCAACTACGCCCCCCTTCTAATATGGTTACCTTCCGGTTTCCACCTACCATCAAGGCGGCACATCTAGGAGGCAGCATACCTTCCCCCTTACACAGCGCCCTTTCTGGTTGGGAGGGAGATTTACAGCATTGACCCTTTCTCTCTCTATCACAGCATCTTTGTTGGTTAATGAGTTCAGCTTCCGATAATCTATACAAAAACGCCACGAGCCGTCCTTCTTTTTGACTAACACCACTGGAGCTGCCCAAGGACTCTTGGACCACTGGAGCTGCTCAAGGACTCTACTCTCACATACTATGCCCTGATCAATTATGTTCTGTATTAAGGTTTTCAACTCCTGGTAAAGACTAGGGGGTATTGGCCGATAACATTCCCTAGATGGCACAGCACCTCCAGTTGGAATGTTGTGTCAGACAGCCCCAGTCCGTCCAAAGTCTTCATCATGAGTAGCAAACGTTCTCCTCCACTTTCATAATAATTCCTTCAACCTCTCTTGTTGAATGGTGGTTAGCCCATCTCCCTCCAGGATTACTTCTGGCTCGGCCTCCAAGGGGTCTGCCTGGATAGCACAGACATCAACCTCCACAGTGCCTGGCTGGAGCTGCTGTAATACAAGGTCGCGGTTACCACATACACTACCGGTCAATAGTTTTAGAACACCTCCATTTTTCCAGTTTTTATTGAAATTTACGCAGTTTAATGTCTCAATGTACTCTGAAATTAAAGCATAGAACAAATAAACAATTGGAGATAAAAAGAAATCATGGAATCGTTTTGTTTAACAAAATTTAATCTAAATTTTTGACTCATCAAAGTAGCCTCCTTTTGCAGATATAACAGCCGAACACACTCATGGCATTCTTTCTACAATGGAAATCAAATATTGTTCGGAAAGTTCTTCCCAACACTGTTGCAGAAGTTCCCACAAATGTGTTGCACTTGTAGGTTGCTTTGCTTTCACCCTTCTGTCCAGTTCATCCCAAACCAGCTTGATGGGGTTTAAGTCTGGAGACTTTGCTGGCCATTCCATGATTTGAAGCCTACCGTCTTGTTCTTTTCTTCTAAGGTAGTTCTGACATAGCCTGGAGGTATGTTTTGGGTCATTATCTTGCTGTAGGATGAACCCCTGACCAACTAGGCGTATACCAGAGGGTATTGCATGGCGCTGCAAAATTCTGTGGTAGCAGTTTTGGTTCAGGGTGCCACTCTGTGCAAGTCGCCAACTCTGGATCCAGCAAAAGAGCCCCAGACCATCATGCTTCCTCCTCCATGTTTGCCAGTTGGTGTCACACACCGAGGAACCATCCTTTAAGCCTACTCGACGGGCATAAAAACCCCAAGTGATGAACCGAAGATTTCAAATTTTTGATTCATCGGTCCATAAGACCTTCTTCCAGTCTTCAGTAGTCCACTGGCAGTGCTTCATGGCCCAGGCAAGCCTCTTTTTCTTATTTTGCCATCTTAGCAATGGCTTTCTTACTGCCACTCGACCTGTCAAACCTGCACAGTTGAAACTGAGACTTGCTTACTTCGACCAGTGTTAAGCTGTGCTTGAAGCTCTTGTCCTGTGAGCCGCCTATCACGCAAGCTGTTGACTCTCAGAAACTTCTGAGAGTCAACTTCTTCTGATTCTGTTGTGGCTTTGGGTCTGCCAGACCTCTTCCTGTCAGAGTTTCCTCCAGTTTCCAAGTGCCTTTTTGATGGTGTAGGAAACTGTACTCACTGACACCTTGGCTTTCTTTGCAATTTCTCTAAAGGAAAGACCTACACTTTTAAGGGTTAGAATGGTCTGTCTGTCTTCCTTTGTTAATTGCCTTTTTCTCGCCATTATGAGAGCAATATACTACTTCCTGCAGTACAATACTGTCCAAATAATGCTTAAGAGGGTGTAGTAACACAGTCTGTTCCAACACTGCTTTTATACAGACAGAGGGTTTGTAAGTAATCAACAAAAGTTGGGACACCTGTAGGAATTGTTAGCATCAACTTTCAAGGCTTAATTTACTTCCATTGCTGCAGAACAGCTGTAAGTTGTTAACCCATTACTTGTTCCCTGAAAAAGGCCTTTTGTATAACTCTGAAATGTACATTATTTTTCAGTTTTGGTAACCTAAACTTTTTTTTTTAACCTCTGGCAGTTTACCGCTTACCTTTTGTACCATTTCAGGTTATTCACTGGACTTGAACTGCTTAAATTTCAATAAAAACTGGAAAAATGGGGGTGTTCTAAAACTTTTGACCGGTAGTGTATATCCATAGGATTTACCTTGTATACAGTCGCCAGTGGACGGCGCTGTGGAATTTCCACCGGCTAAGGATTTTCATTCTTCAAGCAGAGAGGAACCCTCCCTTGTTGAACCCAGGCGAGAGTGTGGGCCACCTGCCACTCGGTGCCCCCATCAATTGCTTCCACCATGGCACAGTATTCAGAGTGGGCAGGGTGTTCAGCCACCTGTGCCCATATCAACATTTCACTCCTCGGAGGGATCTGTACTGGTTGTTGTCGGGTCAGTCTAGCCACTCCCATCTTCCCTTCTGGGGTCTCTTCTTGTTCTACCCGTCGATATACTGCAAAGGCCTTCTTCCACTCAATTCTGGATCTGGTGGATACTGCAGACTGAAAACTGCTCAGGTTAGGCCCAGCACTCTTAAACAACTCCCCCCAACAATGACCAATAACATTCATTCCCAGAATTCCTTTCTCTGAAGACATACTATCATCTTCTACAATTACTATACCTCGATCTGGGACCTGGATTCCACCTATTTTAAAATCCACCACGGCATACCCCACATACGGAATCTGCAAGCCGTTAGCAGCACGCAGTTTTAACCAAGTGATATCGGCGTTTTTTCTCATAGCACTCGACCCCAACCATTTATTGAAGAACGAACGACTAAACAAGGTTACCCAGTAAAAGATTTCCATTACATGAGAGTAGATGTTAAAACTTCATGCTGATTTGAACTTGGCTCTCGCCAAGATAAGCACCAACTAAGACGTAGCTTCACAGTAAACCAATATGATCCATATGTGTCTCCATCCATACGATGATGTAGATATCCTTCTGTCTGGTGTTGATGGCTGAAGTGTAATGCTGGCTCCAGGGATTAGCTTATTGCCTCCCTAGCGCATCAGCAGCACACAACGGCTGTGATGCTGGCTCCGGGATCAACCATAGTGCGGTCTCCCAGCACATCAGCATGACAACCGTCCTGGATTGAGCTAAGTAGGGTACATCTCTAGGGTCTTCAAGTGGGCACCTTCCATCCTCAGTGTTTCGTCCGACCAGCCCACACCCCTCAAGAGGGCTCGACAGTGATTCTGGCGTCCCCAGCATCACCCCTCCGTCCCCACTCAACTCAGCCCAGCTTACTTACCTGTACATCAGCGTTTCTTTCTTTCTATTGTGCTTGAGATCCCCAGCCAGAATCTTTCCGTCTCAACCACAGCCAGTTGCTGCTCCTCTCTGCTGCTTCAGATAAGTTCTTCACTGTGCGACGCAACCCATGGCACTGTTAACTCTATCAGGTGAACAAGGCGTGCTGATCCAGACCACAAGACCAAGACGAAAGAGTGGGGCGGGCTGGAGATGCCTAGTGAGTGCTTTGTTGATATGCAGGGCCTTTTAAACCTGTTTGACTGTGAAAAAAAACTTTTAAACAGCACATCTAAAATTAACTGCACGTGTGAAAATAAATTGGACCTGACGCGCCTGACGCGCACTTAATAAATGGACTGCAAAGGGTTATAATTGCCCTCCCCATTAAACTTAGGGACTCAGACTAGAACATAAACCAAGGCATTACCATTGTATTTATTGTCGGAGCCCCTTTAGCCTCCTGGTCCTCCATACTGTGTACAGTAACTCAATGGGGAATCCTGCCAACTTACGCCAAAAAAAAAAGTCACAGCCTATCACAGGCCAAGTGACAGCTGATAAAATAATGTTTTTCTCTTCTTTAAAAAAATACATTCTATGAAAGACTTACTGTCGACTACGCCACCTTGTTTTGTTAAGGTCAAGGTCCTTCCAAAAAAATAAATTATAATTCTCTTCTTAACCAGGTTCTTTCTTTTATTCCCCAGGAGTTAACACACATAGCACAGAGAAGTATTTTGGATTTTAAAAGTTGCTTTATTCACTATTTAGGCTAGATAATTTCTCAATATAACAATTTATTTTCTCCAGCTCTCATAAGGAAAAGCCTGAATAATGCAACCAAATACACAAAAAACAAAAGGCAATTATACACCCCAACCCCTCAGTCCCGAACTGATAGTCCAAGGCGTGACCGGATGACCATACTTCGTCCACTCCCTGGTCCAGGCCTCCTCTTAGGGCCCCTGTCCCGACACCTGTTTGGGCAACCGTCCCAATAGGGCACTGCACTTCAGCTGAAGGCCTCAGGAGAGATCCCAGGGAAAACTGGCTTGACCCACGTCTCTCTCCTTATTCCTCCCCGAGCCCCGTGGTGATATGCTGCCGTCTCACAGGTTGTATTTCCTGCTCCCACGCGCTGTTCGTCAGGTCCCCGCTCTCCTGCGCAGACGCAGCGAGTATCCAGAATTCAGAGTAGGTGCTACCGCTCACAGACTGGAACTGTCCACTGCCAGGAGCTCACAATCCACACCCCCAATTGTACTGATCCAATATATATTAGTAAAATATAGTACTCGGAACTTCAAGCAATACGAGTAGTAGCAACAATTCAAGTAAGTTAAAATTTAATAACAATAAAAGAAAAAAACTCTAAAACACAAGCTCGAGCAAAAAAAAAAAAAAAAATTAAAACTATACTTTCCTGCTTGCAGACATAGCCTTTAAATCCTCATGGTAATCCCATACAACAACCACTGGGTTTTAAAAAGAGGAAGGTACACAGACAATAAAAACATTAAAAAGAAACACAGTTGCATACAACAAGGTCTCTAAAAATCTTTGTTTTCTAGTATACCGGATAAATGCACTTGTCCCGTAGGAAAGCCAACAGTATACAGAGTTCACAGTAAAACTGCCTGATTAACACCAAAACGTAAACAATGAACGCAAAAATTATTGTCAGTACCTCGTTTCAATTATTTATTCAAATCATCAAGTCCCGCGGTCCTCCCAGAGTGAGTCCACAAAAAAAAGAAACAAAATGAAACTGACACTGTCCGTGCACAAAAAAATCCCAGCTGCTCGCTGTACCAAATCTTGTTCTCTTTGTTTTTGTTTAACTTCCCCCGGCTTCTCTCTCTTTCCTATTTTGGTTCTTCCTAGTTCCACACTCCCTTCTCTTAGTTACTCACCCTTTTTTTATACCCCATAGCCCTTCT